>DVZL01002206.1:0-15818 GCA_018236625.1 Lasaia peninsularis
TGTGTGTATCTATGTCTGTAACTCTGCAGTGATTCACGACAAATCGACGTGTATTTCTTACCACCAGGAAATCCGTCTGCTTGTTTGCCTTCCAATATCATAAAAAAAATTGTTGGCGATCAAAGCCGATGTACTTCGAAACTACAACAGCGAATCTGAAATGGTCGTTCCCCATTCAACCGCGATGCGTGCCGTAGGATGTTGAGAATTAGACGTTGCAAATTATGTATTGCTCATTGCACATACGAGAATGGACTTTTAAATCTAACAGAACGGACCTTTCATACTTTTATTCTAAAAAACTTTGAGCGTTTAAAATTGATCTCATACAAAGTACCGCTTTGTCACTATCAAGTGATATTCGAAGGCCGTAAAACTCACGTATCTACTCAGACCACTGAGGTCGAAAGGTTCTTGAATGTCAATCACAAATATAATTATACATTCTAAGTTATTAAATCTTCGTTGGGAAGTTCTGATAAATCAATAGACATCAGACTATAGGCTACGAAGCCACCTCAGCAAGACTATAACCCCACTGCGACCAAATCATCGAATCAGGCATTATTTTTGCGGAAATCAATACCTAATCTATAAAAATAAATAAAATTGGAGTGTCCATTTATAATATTAAAATTACCAGTTTTTACTAAATGCATATGTTATGTTTACAAGGTACATATACATATACTAAAGTAATATTTTTTAGAATTTCTGCCTGTCTGTCCGCCTTTATGTTCCTGCTAATCTCTGAAATGGCTAAACCGATTCTAACGGGACTTTCACTGGCAATAAAGAAAAATTCGAAGATGTTACCTTTTATACTAGCTACGCCCGTGATTTCGTTCGCGTTTTTATTTAATTAATTTATTTTATACAATTTTAAAAATTTCTTACTACATTAGCTGTCTGTCAGTGAAAGGACCGTCAAAATCGATCCAGCCGTTTCAGAGATTAGTGGGTATAAACAGACAGACAGACACACAAACTTCTAAAAAATGTTATTTTAATATTTCATGTAGACACTCCAATTTTATTTATTTGTATAGATATATCCATTCGAGAGGTGTAGAATTCCCATTGTTGGAGGAAATAAGGTTTTTATAAAATTCAATAAGGTTCAAAACCAAAATAGGCCTGACTTAATTACCAAACTCCGTGACACATAATCCAGTTGTAATTGTTCACGGAATTGAAACAATTATTCCAAAAACATTTAAAAAGAAGTTTAGAAATTATTGCATTTAGTCACGAAGAAGGGGTTTGAACTCTAAAAGTGTAATAAATCCAGTAATTAAAGCTACAAATTGAATTCCACAAATTATTTTGTAAAAATTATTCGCCACAGGGGTTAAATTAATTAAAGTATTACAATATCATAAAGAAATCCGGATCTACAGAATTGGGGTTGAATGTTTTTACATCCATGTTACGAATATAAGGGTTTCATATTACTCGAATTTAAATAATTTTATCCTTTTTCAATCATATCTGAACCATCGTGGGGTTTTTTCAAAGTTCTCGATTGTTCATTTAATGTTAAATTGTTGCACAGGTTTGCCAGAGTAGATGCTGCCTGTGTCTTAGGAAATCCAAATTTAGTTGATTTACATTTACTTTATTAAAGGTTGGTCATAAAAAAAACTTTATCAATATAATCATTGAAATAGATGCAGATCGCAGCATAACAATAATAATTTTTGAAGTTAAATTAGTTCTCAAACTTTTTTTAATAAACATCTAATTAACCAAAATAATTGTGTTAATAAATTTAATAATTACTTTGTCATGATGTGAGTTAGTGTGAGCATTTCGCTACTGACGTTACCCAAGTCTCAAGGCTGGTGTTCTATTTTCGCCAAAAATAAATAAAAAACAGGCAACATTACAAGAACCATTGTAAAAACAGTTAATTAAGCCAATTAGCGCACCCTGGTGCTTAAAAGCAACTGTAAAACAGCTTTACTTTTATACAACTAGCGGAGTTTATTTTTAAATAAAAAGTGGTAATTACACTAATGGCAGTGCACTATTTGTATTGGTGTTGGTCCATGAGACGACCCCATCACTCAACAATCTAGCAAGTAATATCAATAATGGTAGCCTTACCATTCTTGCCAGCATATCACGTCGGGCTTGGAGTTTTTTTTCTATAAATCGAAAAATATACAACGTTGTTGAAGATCGAAACTTTGTCGAACCAAAGCCCCAGTGCTGTCAGGCCATTCGATCTACAAGAAAGTCAAAACAAAAAATATCGTTCAAGGGGAAGTCGGATTCGCACTCAAAGGTTAACACAATTATCTGTAAAAACGGCATGAAATTACGTTTGTTGTATGGGAGCACTCTTTATATTATGTTTACTAGTTTTCCGCCCGCTTGATTTACTTTAGTTACATAGTTTGTTTACTTTAATAACTCTAATAACATAAATTTCAAAAAGCACTTTTATTCTGACTTACAATTGCGTAAAAACATACCTTCGCTTTCATATAGTCGGTCAAAAATCAGTCCGTGTTACTTTCATGCATAAGCTATCTTACCGTTTACCGTTACCGTGGAAAGTTTCATTCAAATACGTCCAGTAATTTTTTCATGAAAGAGTAACAAATATTCATTTATACATTCATCTATACATACTTACAAACTTTCGGGTTTAAGACGTAAAATATTAGTAGGATTTTATCTTGTTTCAGTATTTATCGTTATAGTGGCAACATAAATACATCATTTGTACAACCAACTGTCTAGCTATCATGGTTCATGAGACAGACAAACAGACAGACGGACAAAGGAGTCTTAGTAAAAGGGGTCAGTTTTTACTCTCTGAATACGGAACCCTAAGAACCAAATCAAATAAACTATTTTAGGTCAGAACATTGGGAATTGGCTGGAAAGTTTTATAAAGATTACACAATTCTCTTAGGGCGGTTCACCTATTTTACCAGGGTGTTTCTAGAATATATGGCCACGGGTCCCGCCTTCTACTTGCTCAATGAACTTTAAATTCTCTTCACACCTGGGCCCGCCCACCAAATACAGTTGTAGGGGAATAAACGATAAAATCTGATTTTATACAACCTACACGGCAACTTGGCGTGCTTGAAGTAGAATTATATTTTCCCTACTAATATTTTAAACCTCGTACCTCTGCTGTCGAATGAAGTGCGGACCAGCTTTGACGCTCGAGTGTTTGATTCCCGGGTAGGGCAAATTGTTCTTATAAGTTTTTTTTTGTTTATTTGAAAATGTTTGTCACAGTTGTGTTTGTCTGTCTATATATCTATCTGTCTGTCTGTATATCTGTCTGTCTGTCTGTCTGTCTTTCTGTTTGTCTTATTGTCTTTCTGTCAGTCTATAACCAGGCTGTATCTAATTGTTATTCGTGATAGCTTAAAAGCTTAAATTTGCACATGATATTGCAACAAACGTGATTGTTTTGCCGTTTTTTAAAGATATTGAAACGAAACCCTTCATGCTCGAGACTGACTTAAAAGTTGTTTCTCTTTTTAGGTAAGATTTTCATTATTTTAATATGTCATCGTAAATAGTATAAAAGCATTGTTGAATAATATACGTAATAAAACATTATGTTTTTTATTAAGACCAATACGATGGTTTTTATTTCACAATTAATACATATACCGAGCACATTTATAAAACAACATTTACTTTCTAATAATAATTAAATTACCTTTAAGAACAAAAATTGCATTTAATAAATTATATTTAGCTAAAATTTTAGATCGGCAATTTAATGTCGGTAAACACTACACAGTTTAAAACAAAGTCGCTTTCTCTGGTCCTATATCCCTATGTATGCTTAAATCTTAAAAACTACGCAACGGATTTTGATGCGGTTTTTTTAAATAGACAGCGTAATCCAAGAGGAAGGTTTTTATGTATATAACATGTTCAGTAGTCGTAGTCATATAGTCGCTAATCATCAATAAAAAATAAAATTTAAATAAAGTAAGATACTCTTACTGATGGATGAGACGGGTAAGAACATCGCTGATAATGCTGACATACGGACAGACGGAAGATAAAAAGTTTTTGTTTATTTCAGAATGGACCAGAAATATGATAAATTCTTTTAGAACAAAAGCCTAGTTAGTGCTTGCCTAAATGTCTAAATTATAGTTTCATTCGAGTTTATATGAACATTTTTACGAGTATCTTCATGCAAACTTTTTTGTGGGGTAGACAGAGAAGGCCAAATGTCATAAATCATAATCCATATACACTTGCCTAGCTTCCTTCATATTTATTTATTTCTTCATACAAACAAAGTCGGGTTCGGAGACTCTTGACACTACTACTTTATTGTAACAGAAAATTGCTTTTAAAATTTGAACCTTATAACAACTTAGATAAAAAATAAAAATAGTAATAAAATTAAATAACTGAAATCACAATAAAAGATATTTTTAAATACAGACATTTTCCCAACAACTAACTAAAAAGTTTTAGTCTAATATATAAAACACTATTCTATTAAACTTTTATACAATTTCACACACAATAGTAGATTGTACCTAATACAAACAAAACAACTCATAATAACATACTACGAATACATAATATAACTAACTATAAATAACACAAACTTTGCCACTTTATTTTATCCGACAGAATTTGGGATTATTCCAGGTCTTCCTTCTGGGTTGCAAAGATCGCAAAGCAGTCACTCAGTGTAAAAACTGACACCCTTGTCAAATACCCTAGATTACAGATAAAACGGAATAATTTAATTACAAACAAGAATCTTAATAGTACAAATTCGAAATATAAAATTTACTCATATACAAAAGTTGTACACTAACAACTTTAAATTTAGACGCTCGAAGTTGGCTCTCACATGCAAACACTACAGTCTCTCGTTCACTATTAACTCGTATACGTCTTTGAAAATTCAACTCCGGAAAACTAAAACTTTGTTAGCAACACGTGAACAACCGATGGGGTCGTATTTAGCCGAAGCGTGTAATTCTGCAACCAACACGTAAGCGTAGGCATTGTGGGTAATCAGACTGAATGTACTAGGTATTATTTACGATGTACTAGATTCTAACTGCGCTCGTTAAAGGATATTACGCTTACAAACTCGCAAGTAAGCTCGTGAAGGGATAAATGTGGATGCAAATATTACTTACGACCCGGCTCCGGTGGAAATTTATTGGTGTGGCCTAAAACTGTGAACACGAAGAGATTAAAACATGTTTATTATCAATAATGATTGAGTATCTACAAGCCTAACTCTTTGTGATATAGGCAGAGAGTATCGAGGGCTAAGGGTCACGATTCCTAAATACTTTTCTAACTTACTCAGCTTACAAATAAAACAAAAATAAAAATAAAAATAAATATAAAGTAGATTTAAACAACAACAAAATGATTGGTTTTACAAGAATTTGCATATCCTTAATTATTTCTCATAATTTTAAGCTATCTGCCGTTGAGGAGCTCTGGTTTTAAAGGATAGGTAGCTTATGTAAAATAACAACAAATACAATTTCAAATTTTAAATCTACGCACATTTTTTTAAATTGCTGTAAATTGTTTTAATGAGACGTTTATTAATGTAATTTATTTCTCATAAGCGATTAATATAGTTAATATTAGAGGAATAATGAAAAATCCTAAACCATAAACCGTATAAATAAACATGTATAAAATCTTCTAACCCTCAAGGATGTAAGTAAGGACTGTATAGGAGGTCTATAAACGCGATCAGTTGGCAAATAAATGACATCTTGCCACCATTTTGTCTTATTGTTCTTTTTTCATCCTACTCTTATCTCCTTTCTATGTCAGACACTTTATATAATACTAGCTGTCCGCCCGCGGCTTCGCCCGCGTGAATTATTTTAATAATACAGACAACTTTCGAAGAGCAGACATTTTTCCGACTTATAATACTAATTGCGTAAAAACATACCCTCTTTTTAATGTAGTCGGTTAAAAAGTAGCCCATGTCCTTCCTCATTCCTATAGTCTACTTTGTCTCTGTACAAAATTTCATCAAAATAGGTTCAGTGGTTTAGGCGTGAAAGCGTAACAGACAGACAGACAAACAGAGTTACTTTCACATTTATAATATTAGTACGGATATCAATATTCACTCGAGTCATTAATATCTTCGAGTTTTATAATGGTGTACAAAATAGTATATGTATTGCATGAAATGCAGTAATACTACAATTATAACTTGTTTTAAACGTCATTTATCTGGTATATTTTAATGATAAAAACTCACCCTTGCCATAGTTTTATGTAATTTTTTATACTTAAAAAAAATGGTCAAAAAGTAACCTTGTTCTTACATAATGATAATTAAATGAATGTTTAAATAGCTTAGAAGATACTGTTGCTGATTTTGACGCACATCGTTTTAAAATACTTGGAATGTTCTCTTTTTCCAATGAAAAAAAAAACGAAAAAGATATATCATGTACAACAATTTCGTACAGCTTTTAATCGAAATATTCCGAGGTATAGATTAAACGTCTATTTAAATGTCATTTACAAACTAATCTAAACAGCACTAAATTGTTTTATCTCTTTCTTTTACTTTCGCTTAGAAAATATAGCCATAACCTAAAATAAGTTTAGTAAGCGCGTAGTAGAAATACCGCTATATTTCTTAAAAAACATTCCATTTTTAATACAAACAATATTTCCTATTGACACGGTGTTCCTACCGGATAATTTTTAATTACTACCCATTCACTTATTAATGACGGGTCATTAATATACACAAACTTTATGAGAGCGTATAAAATAACTACCGCATTTGCATGGTTATCGCGTAGTTTCGGTACATATTGTGCGGTCTTAACTGGCACTGTGATCATAGAAATCATACTGATATCGCAATATTACTAAATTTCTGATAATTGTTATTTTAGATACAATGTTCAATTTCATCAAGCGTCGGTGGCCTAGCGGTACGCGCTTCAGACATTCCGGTATCTGGTATTCCGGGTTCAAACAATGCCATAAACCAATGACTTTTTCTAACTTGTGTACATTTTTTGAAACCGGATTCCTTGAATTTGACTTAATCTAAGTTTAGGCCTAGTTTCCCTTCTGGGTTGCAGAGGTCAGATGGCAGTCGCTTTTCATAAAACTGATGTCCTAGTGAAATCGCTTAGATTAGTTAGCCGATACCGATATCGTCTGATATAATACAGGATAATGCTAAAACTAAGAGAGTTTATTTCATCAATATATAAATACAGCTTCAGTAGCCGAGAAGTTAGCGCTTTGACTTTCCATATAGGTAGTCCAGGTTTCCAGGGCTGGAAGAAAACTCGGATTCTTCTATTCAAAGTTGATCTAATGTAGGATTGAGCCTGGTTGCACTTTTCTGATAATGGTCAGATGGAAGTCGCTCTGTATAAAAACTGGTGCCCTTGTCAAATTATAAATAGAAACATGAAAAAGCTAGTACCAAGTAAGACAACTATAAAAATAGTTTTAAATAAAGATATTTTATTTAGTTAAGTTGATTTTTTATTTAGTAAGATATTTTACCGCAGTATGTCGGAAAGTCAGTCAGTCAGAAAGTGTTATCACATAACCCTACCAAAACCAAATCAAATAGTATAGTAGTCCTGACCTTACCTACGTATGTCAATATTGAACCAATGGCCTGGAATTTGCAAACTCAACAATCCAAGTTTGTGATTGAATTCTAACCACGAACCAGGTGTGACTTTGGTAGGAGTTAATTTTGTAATTTTACATTCAGATTTAAAAAAAATGGGAACCAGAATCAAACTTATAAATGATATTTTCATGAATATCTATCTATATAGTAGACTAGCGATTGCCCGCATCTGCTTCCACGAAATGCGTGACGACTTTTTGGTAACAATTTTCTGAGACATATTTGAGCAGCAAAACTATCCAGTTTAAAAAAAAATCTACTCTTTCAAAAGACATCTTGTAGACTCGGAATGTCTCAAAATATTACGTTCAATGGACTATTTATAGTAAGACTTGATTCGGCTATAATTTCTTTAGCACAAAACTTAAGACTTAAAAAATACGTTATAGCTTGAAAGTATTTAGTTCTATTCAAAAAAGAAATGATAAATGAAATCGGACTGCGTGTTCATGAGTCACAGCCAAATTTAAATGTTGGCTTTAACCCTTCTCCCACGGAATCCCCTTAAGTAAAACGAATAAAAAACAAACCTGTAACCCACTACGGAACATAACCTACCTGCTTAATGTCATTGCGATCGGTTCAGCTGTTTTAGCGTAAATCCTGGCCGGGACACTGACAGACAGACAAAAATCTGTTATGCAGCGCCTTTTTAGTTGCCTGAATCAATTTTTAAATATCTTCAATATACAGAATCTACTATTCTACTATTCTATTATAAGTATAGATAATATCGCTATTATTATTAGAACATTTTCATATAGGAATTTCCGATATAATATTTTAATATTTTGAAATTTAAGGGTTAATATTCAACCCAAACTGCACTTAATAAATGTATGGGTACAACAGACCCCGTCTCTATTAAAGTCGACGTACTTATTATAATGGTGGGAGCACATCTGCTGCTAGATTAATAGCTACAACGTGACATGAACCTCAGTGTTTGAACAACATATTCCTTATATAATGCTTTTTTTACCCAATTTCACAACACAAAGGAGGTTAATATGTTTATCGCTCTACTGTGTATATATAAGTAGTGATCATTCGCCAAAATTTATCCATTTGTTATAATTTTAAGTGTTTTAAATTTATAACGATTTAAAGTTAAAATTTTACTAAGGTAAAATGTAATTTGTAAAAGTACGCTTATTTTGTTATATTTACTAATTATCTAGGCGCATATCTCCCTCTGCCTACCACTTCGGATGAGTTTGTAGCAGTATTTATTTATTTTTTTACCTTATCTATTACTGCTTTAAAATCTTTGTATTCGTTTTATTTTTTGTCTTCATAAATATGGTCATAATTCTGAATCACATTCTCGTCTGAAGTGGTTGCCTATTCGCTTTTGCAGGAATTCCCATATTTTGTGTTATTTCTTTATAATATTTTTTTTATCCGAATACTCCTAGCTATCTGGAGGAACGATTCACTTTTTTATGACAGTCCTTGTGTTAAAATGACCAAAAAAATATCAGTTTTTAATTTTTGTTTAAAAATATTTTTATTTCAATTTTTTGACGGATTTAGCGTCTGGCAACTTGCAAATTCGTTTTAATCGACAATTTGCATAGGAATAATTTTGGCTACGAGAATAACCCTTTAATTATTACTTAAGTAAAGTTTTTAGTGTTTAATTGATAAGATGTACACTTATGAATATATTTAGTTTCGTTATTATTTGTTACTAGGTTAGCTGTAAGACATTTCTTTACGAGAGAATCTCACCTTTTGTATTTTAGCTTCCAACGTATGTTTGTCTACAATAAAATATTAAATAAATAAGTAAACCTTATTTCTAACCTTATTTCTAATTTCGATTTGTAGCTTAGATCAAAAAACTGTCATGACTTCAGCGGCTCCATTTTCCTTCAAACCAAAAAATGACGACATTATGTTTGAAATCTAGTGGCAAAACTCTTCCATTCACGGTGTTAGTGAAATGAAAAACCGAACTAATATCTAACAATCTCTTTATAAGGAGAGCAGTTGCTCCATATTATTCAAAAACCCCTGCAATTATTACGGAGAAACGGGAATAGACTCCAAGCATGTTTCTCCTACTAAATAATTAGTATTACAAATTCGAACGTGTTTATGTATGTTTCGCTTTCACGTTAAAATGGCTTTTTTATAGTATAAGACAGCGAACAGGCACACGGGTCTCATTATGGCGGCAGGAATAGGTAAGGTCCCTACCCGGGCTAGTTGCTGCACAGCACTCTACCACCTAGTTAATGTCATGGTGCTGGTGACAATAGACCCTGTGCTGGCTCTTACGAGCTGCCTGGGTGGAAGGCAGTGGGCCTATTCTACAACGGAACCCGGACCAACACGGCGGAAACTGAATCGATTTAATGAAATTTAAAACGAGAAGGACTCTTTAGAAAAGAGTATAGGCTACTTTCCTATTTCTACTACTATCCCGACATCTTAAAAGTTCTCGAGAACTTTGTTTTTAGGGTTCCACACTAAAAGTGAAAAAACGGATATATCATGTGTGCGCGGGGTGATTTTTTCAGAAAAAATCGTTTAGAAACAGATTTCATTTCAATATTTCAATCCCATTCCTAAAAATATTTTTATCTTCATTAGTCATTCTTTTGACGGGAAATGATTTATTAAGAAAAATGAGGGTTCTTTTCATGTCTCTAATACCTATTTAGTTGATAAACAGTTAAGTAAATTTTAATAAAAATATATATAAATGGTTCAGAGCCGCTAGGTGTAGTGGTACGCGCTTCAGCCATTTATCTAAGTTAAGTTTTTTTTTTTGCGATAAGACAGCGAACAGGCACACGTGTCTCCTGATGGTAAGAGATAAAAAAACTCTGAGTTCGCTTATAATGAAGGAAAACGTCTTGAGGAAACCCAAATCTCAAGTAGCTCAGATGTAAGATTGGGGCTAGTTTCCCTTGTGGGTTGTAGAGGTCTGAATATGACAGTCGCAAGAATGGAAGTCCGAAATGCTGAACAAAATGTTCGAAGCACGTACCATTAGACCACCGAGGCTTATCTTCTATCAAATAAATCTATCAATTCAAATTCAATTCGATTCAATTGAATTTCTAGCAATTCAAATTCAAACAGTGACGTGTTAATTCAAACTCCGACTCAATATCTTCGAATAATTAACTTTTGAAGGCGTATTTGTTTAGGACGTAATAAAACGATAACATTGGGGAAATGATTTTGTTGTAGATTTTGATTTGGCTGTGTATACAGAAGGCTATTACGTGTTCGGATTTACAACCAACATCAAAAAGAAAAATGCGATTCGTACTTGTCTACGGCAAAAAATCATTTTTTAAATATTTTAAAGAATCTCATATAAGTTAAGATCTAAATTATAGGAATGAAAATCTGAAGTCCACCAATAAACCACCAAGAATAAAGTATTCCTTGAATGCGTTCTAAACTTTAACACTATGAAAATTAGGAACAAAAATTATGAAACTTGGGAAAACTTATTTAGAGAAGACGCGAAATTTATTTGTCCGCAACTTTAAATAACACAAAATGGCACTTCCAAGATGAAAACTAATACAATATAACTTTAACATCGTATAAAATATCTGTGTAGGGACAGAAACACAACACATTGACGTCGGGATGTGACGTTTTCATCGACTGATGTCAATTATGATAGTTGTTTAGCCAACAATAACATAAAAAATTCCGTCCAGTGCGAGTCGGACACACGCACGTTTGTTGTATGGAAGCACCCTTTATACATTTATTTATTTTTGGAACGAAGTTCCTTATCGCGCGTTATGAAAGGGGGATAGACGGAAAAATTGTCACGAAAAATGTTGGCAAAAAGTGTCATGTTATTATAGATTAATTAGTGAAGAAATTGTAATAAAAAAAAATCGTAAACTTCGTTCCATCTGGGTGTCCCTTGACACCTCTCAATTTTTTTGTTTTTAGTATTTGTTGTTACAGCGGCAACAGAAATACGTCATCCGTGAAAGTTCCAACCGTCTAGCTATCACGGTTCTGAGATATAGCCTGGTGATAGACAGACAATGGAGTCTTAGTAATAGGGTTCCATTTTTTACTCGTTGTGTATGAAACCCTAAAAATTAATTGCAATGTTGTATCTCAAAAGTTGTGTCGAGCAAATTGGGATGCGAATACGCAAATAATAATTAACCAAGTAAATCTGCAAAAACTATTTAGCTTATATTTTTGTTCATTGGACAACCATTGATACATGCCAAAAAAAAATTAAATTGGTTCATAAGTGTCGAATATATCACGTTACATACATACAAAAAAAGTTAAGTATGTGTTTTTACACACATCGACAGCCATCTCACGTCTGCAAGAAGAGAATTCAGGTCCAACCTTAGATTAGATCTACTTCGAGTACACGGAAACTGGTTTCCCCACGAAATTAGAGAAAGAGTGGGTTTTGAAAGAAAGTGTCAGTGCAAGGTGAGAAAGGGCATGTTCCTATGGTTCGGTCATGTTGAAAGAATTAAATATTGATTAAACAAATATACAATGCCAAAGTGGATGGATGTAGGCACCCAGGAAAACTTGGTTAACCTTCTATGAATAGATAGCTCGTGTATTATCCAAGGGTGTCAAGAATAGAATAGAAAAGCATTAAAAATAACTATTAAGCCATATTGGCTGGTCCGCCACATTGGATTTAGAAAGACATGTAATTATTTTTCGAGTTCTCTCAACAAGCCCTTTCATTTGATAATATCCATATTGTAGAAATGTACATGTATAAAAAATAATAACTATTCCACCATCTTGGATATAGCATATATATATCGTGCATTATCATCCAAACTAAATGTGTATATAAAGTTTCAGCTTGATCGGATAAAGATATCTACTTCAAAATTGAGTTCTAAGATTCCACCCGAACATACATATTTACATACATACGTTGCAATTTAAATAAAAGCTTTTAATAAAATAGATAATATTGAGAACTGCGACATCAAAAAGCAGCGTTGTGTTCGTGCCCTAAGAAATTTTACAGAATCTTGTAACAACTTTTGAGAGCTACCTTCGAGTTAAGGTTCAGGTGGAAGTTTTAATCGCTGCTTAAACTCTAACTACGTGAAGGATACGATATCCAGCATTTAAAGTGGAATTTTCGATTACAGGAGATAAATTAAATTTACAAAAGTAAATAGTGTTAAATATACATTAAATTAGTTTTTAACAACTTAAGGGGAAGAACTTTAGGTTATGTGAGGCCCGGTCGTACTTGTACTCATAATAAAGGCACGCAATCAATTGATTCTAAGTGATTACCTGTTGGGCAGTTAATTAAAACAACCGACTAAGTGCGAGTAGTCAGATTCGCTCACGTAGGGGTCCATACCATTCTCTATAGAAACGGCATAAAATTACTTTTAATAGCTTTTTATTGTTATCACAGTACAGTTTAGCGAGAAACTGATACTTGTACTGTTTTATATATATCGTTGATATAAATATAATAACAATATATATTTATATCAACGATATTGGAAACGGCTCCAAAACTTTTTTTGAAATTTTGCACTTACACGGTTTCGGAGGCGATAAATCGATCTATCTCGGTTTTATTTTAAGATTTCATTTATTAATCGTGTTTTAATTGAATAAAACCTTTTACGATATCGTAAAAATACAAAACTAAATTTTGCCACCATTTACGAAGTTAGAAAAGCTCGATCGGGAAATTGGGTGCCTTAAAACGCAGAAAATCCGGGTTTAATATTCTCGGTCCAATTTTTTCCTTTATTTTTTATATTTTTATTCATATTTCATCAGTAAGTAATTTGCATAGTTATAAGTAAATATAATTCCAAAAAATCATAATGTACTAAAAACACCGAACAAAGCCTAGCCATCCAGGTGCTATACAATAAAATTTAGTAGTTTGTCATATCATTTAGAACGCCATTCATAAAAAAACGGCAGGACCAAGATTCGATAATATAACTTACAAATTAAGAAAAAAAAACGTGTCGTTGGAGGGGCGGTGTAAAGTTCGCCGGAGAAGCTAGCATATTAAAAAATCGACTAGTATTTTATTAAAAAAATACCCTGGATAAATATTCATATAGGAAAACCTATCGCTTAAAATTATTGTAGTCTCGCAACCATTGTTCAATGTTACGGATAATTAATTTCAATATAAGCGATTGAACAAATAACACAAAAAAGTAATAAAATTCCAGAGCGTGCGGTTCACCGCAAACCCTATTCCAGGCATTTTAATAGCTTTTGTTACTCTGAGCGGTTACAGCAAAAATTGGATTTTTATTTTGGATAGAGCCTCGCCTTAATCATCTACGATTTTACATACGTATCTTCGAGCCACGTCTCTTGCGGGGTAGGCAGAGAGTATCGAGTGCCAAGTGTCTCGATACCTATATACTTGCCTAGCTGCCTCCACATTTATTACTTTTTTCATGCAAACACGCCGATTGTGAAGACTCTTGACACCACCCTCGGATAATACACGAGCTATTTGAACATGGAATTGGGTCCAGGATATTAAACCGTCGGAAAAACGAAGTAGGATTGAATTCGACTGAATGTTATTATTATTGCATTAACGCGTTTAACTCAATGGTGGTGGTATACAAATTTTACGATCATTGGTTCAGTAATTTTTTAAACATGAACGAAGAAAAATATGGGTTTAATAAAAACAACATAATAAACTTGAAGTCGGTATTTTGCAGTTTTACTGTGTTTTAATTATACTTCAATTAAAATACTGCTGCAATTAAAAATAAAATGGAATTTTATTGTACACCAAAACAACATCTCCGCGATTCCCGCGGTCGATCGAGGGGCGATTTAATTATTAATGTATTGTTAGTTTATTTTCCAGTGTAACTTATATAAAAACAAAATCTGGCAGATACAAGTCACAGTTATGAACCAAATCTAAAGCTTAGAGCAGCCCAAAAAATATCATTCGACAATTAACATTTTAAACTTACTTAATTATAGAACTAACTTTTTTTTAATTGTGTATTGATATTTTAACTTATTAATTTTTGGAATGAAGTTCCTTATTGTGCGTTGTGAAAGGGGACTAGATGAAAAAAATGTTACGAAAAGTTATAACGATACTTTTTTTGTTATTGCTATGGTAACCACTGTGTATGTGTCGTCGCCGGATTAACATTTTTTGTTATTTGCTATTTTAATTAGTGAAGGGATTGTAATAAAAAATCTGGTGAGTGTATACAGGTTTCCCCCGTCATGGTCCGGGTTCCGTCGTATAATAGGCCAACTGCCTCCCACTCAGGCAGCTCGTAAGAGGCGAGCATTGGGTCTATTGTCACCAACACCGTGACATTAACTAGGTGGTAGAGTTTTGCAACGACTCACCCGGATTGGTACCACCGCCTTACCTATTCTTGCCACAATAGTGTCAGTGCTCGCCATTGTCGTGTTCTGATTTGGAGGGTAGGGTAGCCGGTAAACTTATTAACCATTTCAACATTTTTTTTTTCATCGATTAATTAGTGAAAAATAATCGTAAACTTTGTTCCATCCGGGTATCCCTTGACACCTTTCAACTTTTTTTGTTTAAGTTATGCTGAAAAATATTCACCGAAATTGTGTAAACAGATATATATGTGTGTACTTTTTTGTCCAACCCATCGTGTACTTTTTTGTTAAGCTAAAAAAAATAATAATTCCCGATACATTGTTTTGTTATAACTTTAAGCTTTTATCGAAAACTCCAAATGGGATTGAATTTTTCGGACAACTTGAACTAGTATTGTAATTATTCAACTAATTTTCTCATAAACCTTATTAACTATTAAACGTTTAAATCAACTTAGTACTCGATTTGAAATAAAAAAATGACGTGGTGTTGTCATTATTTACCAACCAACAAACCAACTTTTTTTTCGTTTGTACCTCAATAATTATAGGCTTGAAGAATGTTATACGCCAGCAATTGTTTTAAAAATTGAAAGTTTCGGCTCATTGTCGCTACGACGAACCTATGAATTAAAATTCAAAAATCCGAAATGGCGATAGGCTTGCCACCTATCACATCAGGGCCCTAGTACCTTGTATATCTACTGGACTTACGAGTCGTGGATATACTAGCACACCTCTGCCTACCTCTTCGGGGATAATAGGCGTG
>DVZL01002207.1:0-15816 GCA_018236625.1 Lasaia peninsularis
AATAGTGCAAGTGTTTATTAAAATTTAATCACATAAAATGAAGTTTCACCAAGCGCCAAGGATAGAAAGTATACAATTTAGTACCACATTTAAGAATAGATAGCACTGTGCATTTTTATGTCGCGTCTCTAACTCCAGCATGGTCCTTAAGGTGATGAAAAATTGGCCTTGAGCACTCGAATTTTTTTTGTTAAGATTACCCTTAAGCAATATTTTGTATACATCGAAATGTCATAAAAATCTAGAAAACTTTTAATATTTTAATCTTAAAAATATACAAAATAATGTTAATAAGGGGTACTTATTAAAGTCATAAATTATTTAAAATAGATAATTTCCCTTTTAGATACAGAATGAGTGCAATGTGGACGATTTAATGGCCATATTTAACGTTGGCCCCTTGATCCGCTTACAAAACGAATTGGTTTCGAAATTGCTTTCTAAATTGGACTGCTTCGATGGTAGACAATTTGGCAAGACATTTGTATTCTTGAGGAGAAAAATAGCATGTACCTCGAACATCTGATAACGGTGTTGTCGAGGGCTGTCGCCACCCGTCGTTTTGGTTGGACCTCAGCCAATCATTTCACCGAAATGACACATTGCTTTACCATTAGGAGACTTCAACAACTAAATATATGTCGTTCTTAATAAAATGAGAGATAAAACATCTTGGCGGAATTCAATATTACGTGTGATTCGTCTGTATATTTCAACAATATATAGACCAGTGCTGATAATATTTTAAACTGAAAAAAACATTGTTGAATGAAACCTATCGAAAAAGGAAGAGAATATAATAAAAATAAAAGGAAAGTGGGAGGGTTTTTAAGTTTGAATATTAGCTTATCTCCATTTATTTACTTAATAAGTAATTTTTTTTTTATTTCTATTATATTCTGTTCCTTTTTCAAGATGTTTCATTCAATAATTTTTTTTTTCAATTTTTCCTTTTTTAAAAAACTTCGACACAAGTCTAATGCTTGTCATAGTTACGTACAATCTGAGGTTTCCCTAATAAAACCTTTAAGTCAGTTTAAGATGACCTACACGTTCCCTTGAACATATATGCATATGTGCATTTTGGGTTTCATCTAATGATTTTAAACTGGCATATTATGAATTTTATCTGTGAAAATAAGTAAAACTAATGCCAACCTTGTTCTACAAATTTGCATAATATGGCCTATAGACATCATAATAATATCATTATTAATGGTCGGGCTGTTAGACCTTATGTGCAAGTCTATCTGCTACCTTACCCTCCGGACTGGAACATGACGACGTCATTATGGCGGCAGGAATAGAAAGCAGGAATCCCTTCCCGGGCAAGTTGCTGCACAGCACTCTACCTCCAGTGGTCTTGTTGTGAATGATCTTTCCAACCTATGCTCGCCTCTTACAAGCTGCTATTCTACACAGAGGACCCAGACCAACACAAGGAAAAACAGATTGTCTATTAGTCGGAATAGGTAGGCTGGTGGATCCCTACTCAGACGAGTTGCTGCATAGCACTCTACCACCAGTGGTAATGTTGGTAGTGACCCAGTTAAGTTATGCTCGCCTCTTACGAGCTGCCTGGTAGGGAGGCAGTGGGTCTATTCCACACAGTATCGACAGTTTTACTTAGTAAATTTCTCTACACTCATTACTCACTTCATACAACCACCCTGGTTTTGGAGACTTGACACCATCCTCAGATAATACACATGAACAAATTCATTGTGTGTATTCATTCAAATTGTGTGTATTGTACACAAGAACAAAAGTGATTTTGGCGTCGGATGTAGAATATTAAGTAAATTTAATATAATAAATACTAGTTATCATCCGTATTAATATTATAAATGCGAAAGTAACTCTTTCAGCATGTCTGTCTGTCTGTTACGCTTTCACGCCTAAATTACTGAATGGGGGGACATATGCTACTTTTTAAACGACTAAATTAAAAGAGGGTATGTTTTTATGCAATAAGTATTATATGTTAGAAAAATGTCTACCCCTTTAAATTTGTGTGTGCTATTAAAAAAAATTCACGCGGTCGAAGCTGCGGGCGGAAATCTAGTATATTACAATATTAAGCACTAACTTTTTTGTCTATTGAAATTGGCCGCCGCGTTAAATATTCTCGTTTTCTATGTAAACCGGTATTATATTTTTCCCTCTTTTATTTAAACTCAAATTACTCCTCATTCATTAGGAAAAGAGGGTGAGGCGTATCTTTATTCCGTTTTTATTTTTCATTGTTGGTTTTCGAAATTAAGCTCGAGCAACAATTGCTGTGTTAATAAAAGCTCGCGATAAATGCGTCTTCTTTTAAAGACAAATTAGAGGAGGTCAAATTAATTATAAATATTTGGTAAGTTCTCAAATTTTACAGAGTTAATTTGGTATCATTCATAATATTTCTTAAAATACTTAAAAAAGTTTTTTCACTTAAAAACGGCTAGATCGATATCGATGACCAAATCTCGGTTAGGCGAGAAGGTGGATCCCTAAAACGAACGGATAGGAACATTACTACCAGTATTGTTGGTTATCTACTCGTATTTTAACTAAACTAGCATCCAAAGTGCTGTTAGCTCCAATGATGACAGTTTGGACAATATTTTTGTTTAAAAAATTTAAAACAAAAACATGCATATTCCTTTTCACTACATATTATAAAACAAAGCCACTTTTTTGTATGTCCTTATGTATGCTTAAATCTTTAAAAGTAAGCAATGGATTTTGGTGCAGTTTTTTTAAAAGATAGAGTTTTCCAAGAGGAAGGTTTTTATGTAGGTATATACCATGTGTAGTATACCCGCGCGAAGCCGGGCGGGTCGCTAGTTAGCTATATATATAAAAGAAAGCCGGGTTTGTTTATTTTCATACCACGTTGAATAAACCGATTCTCGTCCGATGGGTTGCCATAACGGGAGGTATATGAAAAGAAACTAATTTATTTGTAAAAAAGTTGTTACAAAAAATATTTAAGTATACCACATTACGACGCGCAAATATTAATAAAAGTACCTTCACACCTATTATCCTCGAAGGGATAGGCAGAGGTGTACTAGTATATCCACGACTTGTTAGTCCAATAGATATACTGGAAAACCCACGATTAGCCAAGGTACTGATGTGATAGGAGGTTTTCTATCGTCACTTCGGGCACATTCCAGTCCTAGGCAACTCACAATAATCTGAAAAACGTTTTAAGGAAACCTCCCGACCTGGGAATTGAACCCGGGACCCTACGCGGCTAACGGTCTGAACAGGCGACACCACCGACCATTTAATTGATATTATTTATGACAAATATTACGCTATACATCGTAAACTACTACCATTTATAAACCTGATCAGTTAGGACAAGAAAGGGCTAAGTAAGCTTCCCGACAAACAGATTATAACCGAATTATCTTGTACTTTAGGAAAAGAAACGTTGAAATAAATTCCAATAGCCAAAGCTCCTTCAATTACATTTAATTTATAATAATACTTATTGGGAATATGCAATTGATTTAGATATAGCCAAAAAAATAACGTGTAATATTTATTGCTGAAGAAATATACATACACACATATTTTTGCCAATATTCAAGTTTTTGTTAATAAAATTAATTCTTTAAAAGTATTTCACATTACATTCAAAATTTCTGTAAAAGTTTTTGAAAAACATTCTGAATTATTTTTATAAATACTAAGTTTTTGATAAGGTCCATTTTACACAATTTCTAAAAGGGAGAATGCCTAATACTTCAGCGTTTACGAGTATATTCTACAGAATGGAAACGCTTCTACTCTCTGAATTTTCTACCGTACTTGTTCCCTAAGTAGGAATGCCGTATTGTATGACGGAAGAAACACAATATAACATACACAATATAAGAGGCTTAGTATGTGAAGTTAATAAATTCTACATTCCCTATATTGTATTATTTAAGACATCTTATTTTTAATACATTTGTTATGTGCTTAAAATTAAGCTGATTTTGTTTTTGCAAGATTGATTCTATGGTTAGTATTTATTTTAAAGTTTTATTACTTTATCAACTAATATATCTTTATTTTTACGCTTAATAAGGTGGGTACTGACATCAGCAAATAAGATGGAATCATGATTGATACAATCAAGCGGATCATTAACGTAAATAAAAAAAAGTAATGGCCCTAAAACACTACCTTGCGCTCGTTTATAAAATATAATTTAAAGGATATATTTGCTTAAAAACAAGATTTCTTAAGTAACTGCAAAATAATTAAAATGTCAACATATTGTTTTGTATTTATCAAATACATTTTAAATAATAATATTGAATTTCTGATGCCATATTTCTCAAGTTTCGTAAACAAAATCTGATGTGAAACAAAATCAAACGCTTTACTTAAATCGAAAAACAGAAAGGTGATATTATGGGGAAATCTATTTAAAACCAATTAACCTATATCACTAGAAAGATGTATGTTAGCTTAATACCCTATAGTATAGAACACGATAATAATAAGCATTGATGCTATGTTTGCAAGAAACGAGGGTTCTGCACTGCTCCTACTATTTGTAGATTTCGTTGGAAGAAGGTTTATACAGTTCAGTTATTGAGTGGGCGTAAGCAAGATAAGTCAAGTGTGAAAAGTTACATATTTATTATTGCAGATATGGAAAATAATAACAAAAAAGATAAAAGTTTTAAATATATATCTCTTAAGTAAATAAGCACTTTTTTAAATTTTAAAAGCCCTTTTTGTCAGCTTAAAGGCTGGAAATGATAATATTTGTGCCATATTGGTCCATGTTCTCCCTATTTCTACACTATCTGTCTCGACTTGGTAGCTCGTGAAATGTGAGAATAGGTTAATTGAGTCACTATCAACAAAGCCCTGGTGGCAAAGGGCTGTGCAGCAATTCTCCCGGGTAGCTAACCATTGCCTCACCTATTTCTACCCTCATAATGATTAATAATTGAGTTGCACTACAGTGAATAGTTTTTGGCGAGAGTTTGCAAAATATTTTTACTTTTTTTATGTATGTCTTATTCAAATTCCTCCTACAAATGTAAATTAGTATTTAAAACATCGTTTTCAATTAGTAAATTTTGCAAAAAAAGTTCTGTATATTTGATAATTTGTAATAACCGCGCCCACGCGAGTTTTGAACATATTTTGCATTCCTATGGGAACTACTTGGGTTAAAGGAATAAATGTAGCCTATGTTATTTTTAGTTCGTAGTGAAACCGTACCAAAAACTTTCGTCTAAACAATGGAGCGTGAATACAGGACAAACAACCAAACAAAAAGCATTTTCACATTTAATGTTTGCGTGAATTTTTTCACCACATGTATTTTTAAGGCAACGTGAACAAAAACAACACGCTGTATGCAATCGACAACAGATTGACAGAAATAAAAAGTGTTTGTATTGAAATACTGAAAATACAAGTTCAAAATTGTATGTAAAAGGATCTTAATATCTATCAACACACATTAAACATAAAAAAACATAAGAGGGCGACTAAAACGGGCAGCAGAACACAATGGAACCATTTTTAGAACTATCTTTATACCTATCTGTTCCCCGGCTGCGATTCACACCGAATCAACTAATCCGTTCGTTCAAAATAGTATTAAGACAGAAAGTCGAAACAAGTAATATATAACATCTCTAGGGTAGTATAACCTAACTACTCTAGTGTAGTATTAGAAAAGTCTAGGAACACATGAGATTATCACTTAAGGGGAAGCAGAGGTTAATAAAAGTGTATGTAAGAAACTGCTGAAATTTTCTACTCAACAGAATCAGTAGGCTACCAATTTCCACTTCAAGGGCAGTAAAAAATGTTTACCATCCATCTCAAAAATCTATAACAAAGCCGCGGATACAGCTAGCAAAGTAATAAAGTTATTAAAGGACTTGGGCCACGTATAAATTCTCTTAATGCCTTTAAAACGATGTTTACTCACAAAATATTATTCCAAATTGCCTACTTTTACAGTAGAATGTGATAATTTGTTGGGGGATTAATATTTGAGTCCGTTTATGAGAGCGTGATGCTGCCATATTTGGATGTTGCTTTAAGCAATAATGTTGTCATATGTCAGGCTTAACCAGCGACAAAACAGAGGACGGGTGAAGTATTACTTGTCATCTATAGAGATGAGTGTCATATTTTAATACATGCAAACTTTTTGGATGCTTTCAGAAAGATTACGAGCTTTTACAAATATTAATGCGCATTTGTCGACGATAAATATTTAAGAGAAAGAGAAAGCTTCAGTTGCGTAGCGGTTCGCGTTTTGGACTTATATTCCGGTAGTTCAAGTTCAAGCCTCGTCGTGTACTTTTTTTTTTTTTGACTTAAGTACATTATGTCTTCACACCAGGTCCCATCAATCTCTTCGTGTATATATGCCGGTTGTGGAGACTCTTGATACCACCCTCAGATAATACGCGATGCATAGATAGTATTTTATTAGTTACGAAGCTGAAGAAAACAAGAATATAAATATACTGTAGCTATTTTCTCTCCGTGGTTTTTGGTTGAGAGGTTTGAAATGAAATATTCAATTTTAGAACAATATAAAGTGCAAGCGGCTCTGAACCTTGTCCATCTTATTTTCTGGGTCTAGCTTCTAAATGAATTGGATTCACTTGTTGAAGTTCTGCCATATATTCATGAAAAAATGTGCTTTTACTTTCGGGCTTATCAGTTTTGAGGCGCTCTCTGGCGAGGATGATAGGAATCGTGTATTCGAATTCAAATCTCTTGTACGTGCTTGTTTATGTGTGTAAGTTAACGTAATATAGGTAGTTCTATACATACGTAGAATAAAAATATTTGGAAAAACCCACGATGGTTAAAAAAATTGAAAAAAAAACGTGCAAGTGCGAGTGGTATTCGCACACGATGGGTTTTGTACCGTATTTATTAAAACGGCAAAAAAATCTAGTTTGTTGAATGGGAGTACCGTTTATTTATTTATTTTCTTCCTTTTTAGTATTTGTTAATGTCAGCGGCAACAGAAATATATTAACTGTGAAAATTTCAACAGTCTTGTTATCGCGGTTGAGATACGGCCTGGTGACAGATAGACGGAGAGCAGAGTTTTAGTTATAGGGTTTCGTTTTTGTCTTTGGTTACGTAACCCTAAAATTATACAATAATTGAAAAAAGGAAGGCCTAAAGGAAATTATGTAATTATACCTAGGTAATAAATGTCAATGGTCATGATATGTTGCCATTTCGAGGGTTTTGAACAGACACACAACAATGGTGAGCACTGACGATCCACCAATCTGAATCTTTCTACTTCTTCTTATTATTTTTGGCAATCTGAATATTTAACAAGATATATCTTACAACTAACCTAGTCGTGCCAGAAACAAAAATAAAAAATGTACTAAATATTTTTGTGAATATTTGTCATTTACTAAATTACGTATATATAATTTTTATTTACTTAAAAGAATACTACTATTAGTAATAGTATAAACATTCACAAATAGGCAGAATTTTAAACGTAAAATGTGGCAAAATTGTACCTATATTAATTTTTTTTTATACAAATAAAAATAAATGAACTGGCCGATTTTATCTTTAGAAATGTGTATTAGAAATTCAATATTGTGATTTTTTATTTTAAGTCAAATTTCATCTATTGAATGACAGATGGCGCTAAACGTATAATGGATCGCCGTAGTATATGAATGAGTTAAAATTATTTAGATTTATATGTGTTACTATTGAACGTCCTAGGTCTTAATCCGTTTAGTTTTTGACGCGGACTTACATATAATGTAGTCTACGCATGTAAGACGTTTGGAATTGGAATTAGTATTGAATATGCACACAAAATATCACGAGAATCGGTTGACTGTTTCAGAGGAGTTTAACTACAAACATCTTGACACGAGAATTTTATAAATAAAATTTGAATTGTTTCACAATTCATATAATATATTAGCTGTGTCCGCGATTTCGTCCGCATTTTTATTCAATTATTTTATTTTATACATTTCTAGAATAAAAAAGTGGTCTAAGCCGTTTCTTATTAAATTAGCTGTCCAGCCGTTTTAGAGATGAGCGTGTACAAACAGACAGGCAAAAATTCTAAAAAATACTGTTTTGGTACCTTGTAAGCATACATATACATTTAGTAAAAAGCAGTTATTTTAATATTACATACAGACACTCCAATTTTATTTATTTGTATAGATTATACTAGATGTAGTCGCGAACTGCGTACCACCCGCTCTTAAGGGTATGAAAAATAATAGATGTCCGATTCTGATCCGATTCGACCCGATATGCACACAAAATTTCATGAGAATCGGTCAAACCGTTCTGGAGGAGATAACTACAAACATCGCGACACGAGAATTATAAATATAAAAAAATAATAATCATATATAGCACAGGCTACATTAAAAACAAGGTATGTTTTTACGCAATAAATATTATATGTCGGAAAAATACCTGCTTTTTGAAAGTTATCTGTGTTATAATGTTGGCGTTAGAATGACGTGACATTATTTTTCGAGTTGCTCTCAACGAGCTCTTTAATTTGATATCCACACTGTAGAAGTGCTTTAAAAATAACTATTTCGCCATATTAGTGGGTCCGCCATATTGGATTTATAATGACGTTACGTAAGATACGTGCATTGTCATCCAAACTAAACGTGTGTACAACATTAAAGATCAATCGGATGAAAATATCTACTTCAAAATTGAGTTCTAAGATTCCACCCGAACATACATACTTACATACATACATACAATGCAAGTTAAATAAAAGCTATTAATAATAAAAATGATTTACGTGGGCGTAGCGCCGGATGGAAAGTTAGTAGGTACATAATAAGGTTTCGCCACTGTCGGGTGTTGTCGGTATAACGCTTTGTCGCACCAAGTCCCCAGTTCGATTCCTAAATTTTTTTTTCGAATCGAATCGAGTTTCGACCAATCGTATGTACTGCTTGTACCCTTAGGGAAAATTTGACAGAAGCCATCCTAAGACTCAAACCATTTTCAGAAGTCAGACCCGCTGGCAAGTTAAACGTAGCTATTGTTTTATCCTGAGCTTTGTTCAAAGGTCCTCAGTCATGACTTTGTAAAACTATATTCCCTGTAATGCCAGATGAGAAAGGTTCGTTTATAGTCCTTCGGCGACATCATTGGGTTTTAAATCTTATAGAGGAAGTGTCTTTGATCTAAGAAAACAATGGGCCGTCGGACTCGAGATAGGCGGGAGCTAATACCCTTGGGCAGTTGCCTGATTTATTTCAGTATAGTTGGAGCTCTCTCATTTCGAGTTCATCACTTTGAACTCGTTTCTAAATGTTCTCTGAGAATCTTTTAACTCACTTATCACCCCTTCCTTTTGCGTTTTAGGTACATTTCAACTAGCTGTGCCCGCTACTTTACGTTTAATTTTACTAGATAAAAGTACCTTAAGCTTTTCCTTATTGCATCAGCTATCTACCAGTGAAGATCTCGTCAAAATCGGTCCAGTCAATTCAAAGATTAGTGCGAAGAAACAGATAAATAGATTTTGATATATTTACCTTGTAAACATACATAAGCATTTAGTAAAGTGTTATTTTAATATTACACACAGACATACAAAATTTATTTATTTGTATAGAGGTTTTTGCGTTGGGCAAGGTTAGTGTATAAGAGTTTCGTCATCTACCAAACGCTAGGCTCGATTCACGACGGGGGCAGGTAGTTATATCATGGGCATTTATTTGGCTTATTTTGGTACCTATCTATTTAAGGTGTTGTACGTATTATTGTTAATTAACACCCATAATACAAGTTTATAATTTGCCTTTTTTTGAGGTTAGATCAATTTTAACTACAGCGTCGTAATCTTATGGCCGGGATCTTATGTATTGTGTACAAATATACATACAGTCCTAACCTCTAGTATGGAACACGATAACAGCGATAACTGTTGAAAACGGGAAGGAGGTAGTACTAATATAATTTATATATACGCAGTAGAAAGATTTTTTTTTACTTAGAAGTTGTATATAGCAAGTATTTATTTTGATTTAGATACTGTACACAGCATCTAGAAAGTATTTTAATTAAGATATTGAACAAAGAATATCGAAACTATTTTTTTGGTTTAGATGTTGTGCACAGCATCTTGAAAGTTTTTTTATTACTCTTAAATTGAAAAGCTTTAAGTTGTAACCCTACAAACTAACCCCATGTCATGTTTCACAATGTATAAACATTCGTTTCGCCCATACATAACTACTATTTATCTGGCGTATTAACTTGTTGCTCTAATGCGTGTTATGGCCCAACATACTGACGTAGCTTAGCAGTAAGACCCATTAGTGCAACAGTGCGAACCATATACATTATTCACGAAGCTGATTTCGCATATCGCTTAAATTTCACTCTTCAAGTATGTCATTCTAATAGCAGGAATTTTGAAGTGGTTTTTTTAACGTTATTTCATAAACTAGTGTTTATTGATTTTATAAAATTGATCCCATTTTTTGTATAACAGACACATATCTTCAAGCTCCATATAAATATTATGGCAATGAGCTCAGTTTTTTAAAACATATAAAAACAGAATAATCCTTTACCTAGACGGAAATTAAACACTTTTTATTTAACAATCTATATAAATATAATATTTTTATATTTAATTATCTGTGGATTAGCGCGCAATTCGAAATTAAAATAAATTTTATACAAAAATCGTGTTCTTATAATTTTTAAAATTCAGTTATATGTTTTTAAATTGTGCTGTTTTTATGAAATTATGGTAACATATAAAAATAAGGAATATCTACACGTATTTTTAGAATACACATCATAGATTACAGGATACTACATAAAGATAGATGTTTATCTGTAAGATGGATAGCGTAGTAACGTAGAATTATCATGTAGAATAGGAGCTACGCCGTAGCAAGGAAGGTAGGGGCTTATAATAATGACTTAATAGTTTACAAACTACTTTAACTTTAAGTGGAATCTAACAAGGTTATCATGCGAATAACACTTAGAAGTTCTTTAAGTAGGTCTATTTTAAGTTTCAAACTAAATAATTAACAAGAGTTTTTGAAATTAGATAATTGGTTCGCTTTCGGATAATATATAATTCTATAAATATCAGGGCAGTGGAAAATAAAGAATTTGCACGTTTCTTTTTTATTTTTTTAAACAATACTT
Organism: Lasaia peninsularis; assembly: GCA_018236625.1. Classification (NCBI taxonomy): domain Eukaryota; kingdom Metazoa; phylum Arthropoda; class Insecta; order Lepidoptera; family Riodinidae; genus Lasaia; species Lasaia peninsularis. Next base: position 11,188 of record DVZL01002207.1, read on the forward strand.
CAAGTAATTATATAACTGAAAAAATATAACACCTTCAAAATAATGATAAATAAGCTAAAAAAATTATCCAAAGTATGATCATTTTCGGATGATTTAAACACTGTCATTTTAGCGTGACGTCACCGTGAAGTGAGAACAATAATTTGTCAACGAAGTGAAGTGTTATCACGCTTTACTTAATTGATTTCACAATATATATATATATAATAAATATTGTTTTGTCTCTATGTGCGGAAATTTTCATATTATGCCCATTTCATAAATACAAAAATAAGGATATCAATTGACATGGTGTTGACATTTGACCGTGACGTCACATCCTGGCTTTGCGTTTTAGAAGTTTGCGAGGGAATTTCAAAAATACTATTTCCAAAGGATTAATTTTAGTAATAAAAACTTGAATATTGTCTAAATTATTTATGTAGGTATATTTCTTCAACAATACAGATTACACTTTATTTTTTTGGGCCATATCTTAATCACATGCATATTCCCTATTTGATTTCATTTTTATAGGAGCGAAAATAGACACATCTTAATTGCGTGTACTAAGTGGGGGTATATCCTCGGGTTTGTTCCAGACCTTTTTTTTTGTTTTTTTTTTAGAATTGTGAATTTTTTAGCATTTATTTATTACTTATGTTAAATGTAAATTATGCAAACTATTATGGGCACTCAGTTGTGAAACCGACGTGGTTTTTTGTAGTGCTTCAATTTATAATATTTGTTAATTCTTTTTTAAATAAATGTGGCTTAGACATGAGGAAAGGCTATCCTGGTTTGGAAGAACAGGCTAAAGTAAGCAAGACCCTATTATAACTTTTGTCCATAGACGATATGGATAGTAGACAAGGACAGTATTACTTATTATTTATATTTTATATATTTTTTTAAGGACAGTAGACCTTCTTTTTTAAGTTCATTTTTTAATCAATAGAAATATCCCTGGACAAATTAATTTAAACCCAAAGTAAGCTAATTATAATATGATTGTGTTAGACAACGATATTATTACATAGAAATACTTATAAAGATACCAGAACAAATTTAATAAACACCCAGACCCAAATACAGACATCAAGTCGGGAATCGAACCCGAGCCTCGTTGGTTGGTAGCGTGCGGTATGTACGCTAACCCCTCGACCAATGAGACGTTTAACATGCGAATGAAATAAGCTTAAACCCTGGGATAATTACGGATTTTTCTAGAACATCACACAGTTAATAACATCGACAGTCTCTATAACCGTTATATTCTCGTCAAAAAATTCACACTGATCACTCAATTCATGGCTACGCTTTTTATCTATAATGTAATTTATCTATATTTTTCATCATGTCAATCAAAACCCCGTTGAAATTAAATCAATGTCTATATAAAGATTCGAAGTCAGATTGCACGGGTCACACGCAATTCGGCAATAAACTTGCAGCTACGGAACTAAAATTTCAACGCAACTTTATTTTTATCGAAGGAAGTCGTTAGACGGTATCTGAACCACCTCGCACGTATTAACATACATAATTATAGGTAGTTTAACAATTGGAGCACTGCCAGCTCGATTCAACTATTGTAGTTTTTAGTTTTACAGTTGTAGGGGAAACAATTTAACGAAATATATTACGTTTTCATGAAAACTATCAAGTATATATGAAACGTATGTCGAAAGATAATATAGATAAATATAGATCTAACCCCAAATTAAGAAAATTAAATGCTTGTATTATGGGTATTAGACAACGACACTAATACATAGAAGTACTTAAATATATTAGATCAAGAATAAATTTAATAAACACCCAGACCCGGAAATATAAACATCATCACAAAAATGCCTGTCCTATTCGCGAATCGAACCCGAGCCTTGCGGTTAATTGATGCGGTTAGGCGTGTACGCTAGCCACTCCACCAACGACGTCAAAATAGTTAAACAATTAGCTTTCTAATTATCTTATCAATTCCAATAATTATTCAATTTGCTCTCATACTTTTTATAAAAAGTATGGTTTCTAAAGGTTTAAATTTCCCTAAGTGTAAAATGGGCCCCTATTACTAAGACACCGTTGTACGTCTGTCCATCTGTTTTTTTTTATCAGTTTGTATTTCATGAACCGTAATTGCTAGACAGTTGAAATTTTCACAGATAATATATTTCTGTTGCCGATATAACAACAAATAAGAACATAATAAAATAATATAAAGGATGATCCCATACAACAAACGTGATTTTTGGCTTTTAATAGACGATGCTGACATTAAGACAGTTAAAATTTTCATCGATGATGTGTTTCTGTTGCTGCTATAATAATAAATACTAAAAACAGAATAAATACATATATAGAGGATGTTCCCATACAACAAGCATGATTTTTTTGCGGTTTTTATAGGTAACTAGCTGTCCGCCCGCGGCTTGCCCACGTGAATTATTTTAATAATACAGACAACTTTCAAAGGGCAGACATTTTTAGACTTATAATACTAATCGCGTAAAAACATACCCTCTTTTTAATGTAGTCGGTTAAAAAGTAGCCTTTGCCCTTCCTCAAGGTCTACTCTATCTCTACACAAAATTTCATCAAAATTGGTTCAGTGGTTTTGGCGTGAAAGCGTAACAGAGAGACAGATAGATAGAGTTACTTTCGCATTTATAATATTAGCACGGATGGTGTACGAGTCCAACCAGCACTCGGACGTTTTTTGTACATAAGTTTAATGTTAATATTTTTTTTAATATATCGAAAAAAACTTTAGCCATATTAGGCTTTTTTAAAATCATGCAAACGAAATATCTGGACAATATTAGTAAAAACATATTTTTTTTTAATGACTATTCGAAAATTAATACAAGAATCCAAGTTTACTTAGAAACTTAATTACAACTTCATTAATAAACTTTTGTATAAAACAGAAGTCTTTCATTTGTACAGTTTTCTTCTCGAAACAACGGGTATCGGATAGAACGGCGAAACAAAGAGATTGTGGTATATTTTCTATATTGTCAAGTGAGAGAGAACTGTGGCTGACACTTCGATTTACTGCCGACCCTTGGTTTGATAAAAGTGCTCCACCAGCTTACCTATTATTTTTGTATTAAGTGAATAAAACTTGAGATTTAAAATACGTTATTGGGAGTAGGTATTATTTAAACTCAAAGTAGTTTAAATCGACTCTGTGGTGTAACGGTACAGGTGTCGCCTGTAAAGACAGTTTGCCACGTAGGGTCCCGGGTTCAATTCCCAGGTCGGGCAACTTTTGTTAAATGTTTTTCAGATTTTTCTGAGTAAACATACATCCGGGATTTGAATGTGCCCGAAGTGGCGATAGGCTTACCATCTATCACATCAGGGCCTTTAGTACCTTGGCTAATCGAGGGTGTGTTCTAGTATATCCGCTGGACTTACAAGTCGTGGATATACTAGCACACCTCTGCCTACCCCTTCGGGGATAATAGGCGTGAAGGTACTCAACGTAGTTTAAATATCGGTATTGTTATTCGGCAGTAGCAGTCTGCTTTTAAGCTAATAAATGATTTATATCGGATCGATGATGAATAGTCGAACCGGACACGCATTGGAAGGGTTCCGTATCGATATATAAAAAAGGCAAACAAATAACGTTTATTGCATGGGAGTCCTCTTTAAATATTTATTGTGTTATATTTTTACTATTTGTTGTTAACGCAGCATTACAATTACATAATAATATGTGAAAATTTTAACTTTCTAGCCATAACGGTTCTTGAGATACAGCCTCGTAACAGACAGGCGGACAAACAGAGAGACGGTGGGGTCTTAGTAAAAGGGTCCTGTTTTACCGTTTGTATATGGAACGATGAATGGCTAAATGTGTTGATAAGCGCAAAACTCGAAAACGGTTGAATCAAATTGGTTGATTTCTTTTTTGCCCCATTTGATGAAGTCGAAGAAAAGTTCCCATAGAAAAATACTGGGAGTATTTTAAGGAACATAGGAAAAAAATGCTTTAATTTCTTTCATACAAACATAGGTGTTAATGTCAGGTGGTACGAAGTTCGCCGGAATTCTCGCGGAGCTCCCACTGAGGGTTGCTCCGCGGTACATACTTTGAGTACCTATCCTACTTATCCAATGTTTCCACAAATAGTTGAATCAATAATTTTGATTCAATTTGGAATAAATATAGTTCAATTTTTACTTAGTGAACGAGTGGTAAAACTCTTTAAATATCCAAAAATATTTTTTTTATAAAGTCTATTTTTTTCTCTCATCTCCACCATAGCAAAATTACAAAATTGGAAAATAATAACAGTATACATATCGGTACTTGGTGGAACTTCACTGTTAACATTACCCAGAACACTAATACGGTATTAAATTTATAAGTCTTGTGAAAATATTAATGGGAAAGTACATACATGCACATCTTTACGCCAAGATCATTGTATCAGAGAATATCGAGTGAAATTTCTATTCTAACATAATTCTTCAGCCGCATTCATCCATACACGGAATATGTAATTAAAAATCAAACATAAGATAATAACTTAAGCAGCAAAATTTTTATTATTCTAAAACTTATCGCCTCTGTGGTGTAACGGTACAGGTGTCGCCTGTTAAGACCGTTAGCCACGTGGGGTCCCGGGTTCAATT
>DVZL01002208.1:0-15816 GCA_018236625.1 Lasaia peninsularis
TCCGGCTCGAAGGACCTTCCTTTTCACCTTTCAGAGAGTATAGCAAAGATTTCATATTCGTTACATGAATTAATTAATTATAGGTGAAGAGCAACTTCCGCACAGCGATCACAGTGCCGGAGAAGTGTTGGGTGCGTTTCCGCGATATCCTGGCCGACTATTGTGACAAGATGTCGCGCGCGCAATTGTCGCCTGAGCCTATGCAGGTTTGTTTAGGATTATTACAGAGCTAATCGGTTTTATGACAGGAATGTTGTGAAATTCGTTTTTAGACAAACTTCTTCGTCCTAGAGTTACCCTGTTTTTCTTCACCGTAAGATAATTATATATAAAACTTATTGGTACATGACTGTGTTCGAAGCTGGACTATCAGAATGGAAGTCCGAAACCCTAACCCTAGTAAATTTGGCTTCGGATTTCAGACATCCAGTCTCAATACTATGTATGCGAGGCCCGGGTTCGATTCCCTACATGATACGCATTTGTGTGATGAACATAGTTCCGGGTTTGATTGGTAAATAAATTTTATTTAAGTATTTGGATGTATTAGTATCGTCTACTAACACCCATAACACACGCATACAATTTGTTCCCTTTGGGTTTATATCAATTTGTGTAATTAGTCCAGGGATATTTATTTATTAGTATCCCGGGCACAAAGTTAAGAGTTAGATTTATATGCTATTTTTTGTCTGTGCCAGGGAGGCGGCAGTTCGGGGCCCCGAGCCGGGAGCGCGCAACCATCGCGCGACATGGTGAGTTGTACAGACACGCACACAACGCACTTGCGGGCACGCACAAACGCACACAACGCACTTGCGGGCACGCACAAACGCACACAACGCACTTGCGGGCACGCACAAACGCACACACGCACCTACAGATATAATATGACCATATTCACACGGGAATCGATGGAAATGATAAAAAGAATTTAATAAAACCTAGCTTCTGAAGTACACACATTTATGTTCGTCATTCATTTTGTAGGTGCTTAGTAAGTTTCTGTGTAGAATATACCTGGCGTAAAGATATGTATGAGTGTATGTAATATGTTTCAGGACAGTTTCCCGGGTGGAGTCCCGAGCCGGATGTGATGTGAGGCGCGGCCGCAGTGAGGCCCTCCCCCCCTCCTCCCCCCCTTTCCCCCATTCCGCCCTCCACCCCTTACATCTGACAGGAACACCGATGGTCTACCGAGCTTCGACCACCCTTTTATGTAAATAAATTTGCACGCAACTGCAATATTGAATGTTGTAATAAAAATTTGTAGAACGTTCTGGATAATGTTCGACAAGATGGCCGATTCGAGTTACAAAATGGCATTCGAATTGAGACGTGTATAGTGTTTATATTTTTGCTTTAAACGCCTTAAAAAGATTCTACTATGATTTTATTGTATTACCAACTCTCGATTCTAATGTATTTAATTAGGTCGGTCCATTAATGAATTTAATTTTGGAAAATTGACAAAGATTTAATTCAAAGTTTTATTAATGTTTTTTATTCTGCTTTTAAAGGTAACCAAGTCCTGAGTTACTATTCGAGTTTTATTCAGATATTGCCGCTAATTGAACTTATTTTAAGTTAGCTGTCTTATTTTAACGCAAGTAAAAGAAAGAGACATGAGACTTCAAGTTCTGTCAGATTAGTTTGTATGTGAAATTTCACTGGTTTAGTCTATACCTCAGAATATTTCGACTAAAAGCTGTACAAGTTAACTAATTTGACGTGACTAAATGTTCTCTTTCGTTTTTTTGTTTCACTGGAAATATGTAGCTTATAATTTAAGTTTAGTTAGCAAGTAGAAGATTAACAAATATCTAATTTCGTTTGCAGGGTTGGAAATTTGAATATATTCATGTAGTGGCAAATCTGCCATAAAGCATCCGAAGTTATAAAAAATAGCATTTATTAATATTAATTGCTTTAAACAATGAAAATATGTTTTTTTCTCTAAATACATGTCTTGTCATATTTGTCACTGGCTGAATTTAAATGAATAATATTTAATTACAATATTTGAATTTAGAACGTTCAAATAATAACAATTTTCAGATGTATGTAATATTATACTAAGAATTGTTATAATTTGAGTGCTTTTTGTATACAAGTAGCAGTATTATAACTAATATTTTTCTGGCCTTTGGGCGGAAAATGGCTACTTCTGAATAAAAATGATTTTGCCACTTTTCGATTCTATCAAGGAGATAATAATGCACGCCTTGGGCAGTAAAAACGAAGTCGGGCAGTAATAATTGTCGTTCGGGTGGAAGTCAACAATTACCTGTGATTTACTGCCCAAGTGTTAATACTATAGGCATTTTCAGTATTTCAATGAATATTTCTTGTGTTTCAACATATCTACACATTTTTATTACGACATTAATGAATCAAATATATAATTTTCAACACACGGTCTATATGAAATATCATAATAATTGGTCTTTATAGTGCATAGGTGTATTTTTTTATTTGTGTTTTTACTTTTGAATGTGTAAGGCACGGGAGTGATGGTATGAAAGTAAATATTTCGGCCCGGTTTTTGGAAATTGTGTAACAGGTCCATTTTTTTGGACACCGGGTGTTTACATGGAGTGTTACATCGACCATAATATGGCTATCTATAGACTCATATGCCTTATTGAAAAACATCCCCTGAATAGGCATAGGTATGCCAATAATTAACTAAAGATGTTGTTCCTTATTTGATTTGTAACTATTATTCGACAGTGTTGCCATTCTTGAACCCACCGAAAAATTGCCATTTATGAGCCCAATTAGAATACTTTATGCTTTTTTTTATGGTCGATTTCTAATTTCTGAATGTTTTAAAAATCTCCCACTTCTGAGCATTTGTTTTTTTTTTTTTTTTTGGTTAACTGTCTACTTATGTGTAACAATTGTTTTTTTTTTATTTTCGAATTTCCTTGAAAAGTTTTATAATTTCGTTTTGTGTGACAATTTTATTAATAAACAATAATTAAAGTTGATTCTTGAGGGTTTTCAAAATTTGATAAAATTTGAATGTATTTTTTTATTAATATTCGATAAAAGAAAATAAGGTTCGGTTATTCTTTGTTTTTTTTATGAAGGGTAGAGGCACAAGTCTAGCGGTAGCTATGTTATGGCAATACTTAAAATCTTTAGGTAGTAATAACGCGTTGCTGTGATATTCTCATAAGGGACGATCCCTTGGATTTAAAATTAACCGTACGGGGACACCGCGGCCATTTTGAAAATTTTCATATTTATTTATAAACGTGTTCTTGACGTTTGACGTCAATGTGTCTATTGGTTGTCTATGATTCGGATGACATGCGCTACAAGCGTTCAAAATTAGGATTTATGCACACTACGCTAATATGTTGGGGCGAATTAATGAAATTGGTTTGTCGATCAGAGTTTATGTTAGGTTAGACCGATGGGCTAAGCTCAAATATATTTTTTATCAAAGTATATATATCGGATTTAAGTCTGATGAAATAGCTTAAAGCAACTATAATAAGAGAATAATAACACCAGGTGTGTGGGTCATTATACTAAGCTGTTTTCTTTAAAAAAAAATTTTTTTTTATTTTGTCAATAAATATAAATTTAGCGAAATTTTCATTTAAAATGAAAAAAAAAACAACTTATTGATAATTTATTCAAATTTTAAATTAAAAAAAAAACATTTATTTTTTCACATATTGATAATTATTATTTAAATAGTCTATCATCAGGGCCAAAACTTAAATTCACGGTAGTTTTGTTTGTGATCGTTAGTATAAATAAAAAGCAATTTTGACGCGCATCGTTCTATGTTTCAGTGTGTGCTGTCTTTTTTCTTTTTGGTACCATTTTTATCGCGCTTTTAAATTTAATTTAAGATTAGGTTGAATTGGAATATAGTAATTTGAGTTTTTCGCGATGTTTTCCTTCAAAATAAAAGAAGTCGGAATATGTACATAAATTAGAAAAATTCATCGATACATATCGGTTTTGGTATTACCGAAATGAAAGTCCAGAAGTCCCAACCACTACACCACTGTGGCTCTGATATTTGAAACAATACATGTGTTTTTTTGAGATTTAAATTATGAATACTGATAGTTGTTTAAAATATTCATTATTAAATATTACCTATTATATAGAAACCAGTGAATGTAATCCCACCGGTCGAAAATTTGGCAAGGATAGTTTTCTTATCGAAATTCTGTAATATCGGGATCATATCGATTGGTCAAGTGAAGTCCATTCGCTTAGATACGGTCGCCCTTTTACGTACGACTCGGCACGTGATAAAGGATGCCGCTGTGTATACAAAGGGGCTGCGCGTGTCAACGTCCGCTACTAACGTGTGTTTCGACACTATCAAAACGAATGGAGTTTGCTCGTAGTGTTTTATACGACATGTAGGTGTATATAGAAAAAAAATGTTTCGGTCCGCCTGTCACCGCGGAGTCCCCGTACTTGAAGGGTTGTAAGCACCCCGTGTATTTTGTTACGATTTGTATAAAGATAAAAAAGATCTAGACTTTAAATTGAAAAAAAGAAGTTATTACATTCATACAAAAAATATAGTATACAAACAGCTACGCCCACAGAAAATGTTCCAAATTTTATAGATTAAAAAAACCGGCCAAGTGCGAGTCGGACCGGTGCACGAACGCTTCAATACTGTTGTTTATAAAAACGGCAAAAATTTCCTTTTGTACTATTCGAGCCCCCTTGAAATATTTATCCTGTTTTGTTATTTGGTATTTGCTGTTATAGCGGCAACAAAAATACATGATCCGTCTAGTCTGTCACTGATAGACAGGATTCTGCTTTTAGTCTGTGTATATAACCCTAAAAATACCTACATCAAATTCACATTATCTTTGTTAACATCATAAAGGCCGAAATTCAGTTTTTATAAGTGCTACATCTTTATTGAGTAAAGTAATATCTTTTTACAAATCGTAACATTGTGTGATTGCTATGTATATATAATGTGCACGCAAGTGTGCGGTTGTGTGAGTATGTGTGTGTAATATATGGCTGCGGCAGATGTTGGCGTGCCTTCTAACTTCTTTTTACTGATGTATTTGTGCATTTTTTGATTTTTTAATCAAGTAACATACATCACTCGGACATGTTTATGTTAAGCTTGTGTAAAGCTGTATGAATTGTGATGTGTGCTTGAAAGATTTTGTACTCCTAATGAAAAAAAAACAAAAACAGCAAAAAAATTAGGCTGTTAAGTGTTAACAGTATAATTATAATTCGACCTCTATTAGGGCTGTAAAAAATCTGTACAAATTAAACTTGAATTATTGTATACAAAGTTTCACTCCCTTAGGGGGTGAAATTTCAGAGTTTCAAAGTTACGCTTTTCAGAGTTCATAATTTAGGAATTTTCCCTATATAGGGGTCGATATCTAGGTACGTAGATAACTCGAGTCACGTTTAGAAATAACTTGTTTTATTGCGTTACTTTGAAGTAATAATTTTATCTTAATGTTATTTTGCTCGCTTTCATGTAGATAAGGACCTTATCATTTAACCCATACGGTCCTAAATCGTGTAAATAGACCCATGAATAACATTTGATGAACGATCCTTGTTTAATATGGGTAGTATCTCCTATACATCAACATTGAATATAGACAGGCTCTATTAGGTTAGGTCTACCTGTTAATGATATCAGGTGTTTGTAAAATATTTGTATTTTACTAGATATAGTTCTAATTAATAAGCATCGAAATAGATTTTTCTGTTTGTGGGGTCAACAAAAAAAAAATTTGGAAATCCGGGAAAAATATCCAAATTTTAGTTCAAAAACTTAACGCTTTAGGAAAATAAAGAAATTGACCGGATTTATACCTTTAATGCGGCTGTCGAATATAATATGACCTACATTATATCCGGCTCGAAGGACCAAATTACACAATACTGGTAAATGTGTTGCCGCTAACTAAACTTTTTAAATTATCGCCATCTTTTAACGATGAAAAGAAAGATATAAAAGTCTTTTAGTCTCGTCAGATTAGTTTGTATTTGAAATTCCCGTAGACGTTTAGCCTATACCTTAAAATATTTCGTTTAAAACTCGCACGGGTTATTGTGTTCTGACTAATTTGATGTGACGAAAATTATTTTTTTTTATTTCATTAAAAATATAGAGTGTAAAAAACGTTTAGTTAGCGTGCATAGGAATTACTATAAATACAAACACAAAAAAATTGTGCTTAATTGTTTTTGATATTCGAAGCCACATTTAACTGTGTGGTTGGTAATATGTGTGATAAGTTATATTATAGTCTGCGAAAAAAAAGTTTTTTTGTTGACCCTCCATATTCTCCGCAGCTAATTTATGCATATGTTGCCTCTTTTTTTTATGTAAACTGTAACGAAAGATTTCTTTAAATTCTCGATTAATAAATTTTTATTGACAAATTGTACGAAACATGTAAAATTTTAGGCATTTTAATGGGCATTTCGTACGGAATCCCAAAAGTTTCGATTGCGGTTCCGTACGGAATGTATGTGTAAATTTAGACTGTAATAGTAGCCGTATGACGTAATATGCATCAGTAACACCAAACTCAGATGAAAAATAGATGCATTCTAAACGTTCACATTGTAAGTTTCAAATCAGAATTAGGATTTTCTGACCAATAGGAGTGGCTAGATTCACAGAAAGTGCTGTGATTGGTTGAATATCGTGGTTCTGTAATAAACATGTGAACCTGCCCAAAGTTTGACCATGATTATAGACTTATAATCGAATGTTCTGGATTGTCGATTGGCGGCAAATCAAGATATATGACCGTTATTTATTAAACCGCATTTGAAGTAGAATGTATATGTATAATAAACGCTTTTACTTCTACTAAAACAAACGCCCTTTACTACTATTTGGGAGAACTACCACGAATAACAGAGCATATGTTCACGCTAATTTTACTTGCGGGGTAGGCAGAAATCAAGTGCCAAGTTTCTGGGTACTAAGGACTTCTAGATTGACATTCTACGACCAAATTGTATAAAAAAGTAAGGAATCTGGTGGAAGCTAAGCATGAAGGAATCGTTATACCTGGCTTTCGCTGCTTTCTGCTTACTAAACAAGGGATTTGGCGTGAAGGTATGTATTATGATATCGGTCATGTGTCTGAATTGTAATCCGATTGTAAGTCTGTAGTGTGGGGCCAGACTATTAGTCCTAACTTAGGTTATTTTCAATACATTTCCCTGTTCAGTAATAGTTGGATAACTCTCGGTAACGTCCGGTAAATTTTACATATAGGAAAGCTATATAAATCACTTCTCTATACGAATATAATAGATATATACGGAGCGAGAGCGGCGTTTTCTTATCGTAAGTTAGGATAGTCTTTCTTTTGGACATTTGGCCGTTTGGGGTTCTAAAAGACGTGGTATAATCAATCGGCAACCTAATTTTCCAAGAAAAAAGAAAAAAATGCGCGATTAATTTTTTTTTAACTTTGAAATAGGTAGCTATTGAAATCTGATAATTCACATGAACTTATCCCTTTTTTAAAACAAATGTTAATTTTAGGTTGTCTTAAAAAATTAAATATATTTGCCTCTGTGGCGCGGGTAGTCAGTGTCCGACTTAATATCGTCAAGCTAATCGTGGGTGCATATACAGACTTGCCTACGATTTTAGGGATATGCTCGTGGCTGTATTTATTTATTTTTTATTATTTAGCTCATATTGAAGTCTCAAAAAATTTGATATTGGAATATTTAGAGCTCTGTTTGATTATAACATGTAAGAAGAAGCCTCCAGCGTCAATGTCGCGTGTTTGTTCCTTTGTCCGTGTGTTTTGAGTGGCGCGGGCCGAGCGCGAAATTAGACCGTGTTCTGTATCGCTTGTCTTGTTACTGATGGCTCGCGGGGGATGCATGGATACTTTATTGGATCCCATTTTGTATAAGATTAAATCGGACGCCATTTTGTTTAAAATCAAATTAGACGCCATTTTGTTTAAAATCAAATCAGACGCCATTTTGTTTGAACACAACACTGGGTGAAGAGTCTTAATATTGACAAATTTTTAGTTTATGTTACCGCCATTTTGTGGATATACTTTTTGACAGATGTCTACGCCATTTTGTCTTAAACGTATGGTAGTAATTATTGTGGTTTTTTTATGCAAATACCGTTTCTTTCAGTATTTATAACTTTAAAAGAAAAATTTAATCTTCATTGCTTGTCATCATTATCTTTCTAATAACTTTTGCCTACTTGTAGATTAAAGAATTAGACAAAAAATGGGTTCTATAGTCATAATATACGTAAATTTTACTTCATCAATGTACGAACTAGATACAATTGGTGTTTTAGATAATTAATTTTTACTAGATTTCCAACAGTGGTGAGTGATTAGTGACGAGTGATAACATCCGTGCACCCCCACGCGACAAGTGGCTTAATTTTAACAACAATTTATGGTACAAAATGTAATTTTAGTTCCATAGACAATTAAGATTTACAGAGTTTATATTTAGAGAAGATAAAAAAATATATTCAGTGACGTTTCTATCTGTCAAACATATTTATATTATATGTACAAGATGTTATAAAGTTAATATTAACATAGTATATGTTGTGAAGCTAGAAAATGCGTGGTATTCGTCGGCAATAGGCAGTAGTGTGTCTGGATAAAGCTCTGAGGTTTATGATTTTAAGGAACTTCTCTGTTCTGTTTGGACCGGCGGGCCTTTCTTTATGACTGCTAAAATATACTCTAAATGAAGTCTATAAAGTTGATTTTCCCTTTTCTTAAGTCTTTTCTAGTTCATGAAGCTAAACAATGCCCTGACTGCCATTTTAAAAATCTATCTCATTCTAATAGGGCCAGCTATATCACTCTCCTATTTGCTTTGACATTGTCATTTGACATACAAAACTGGCAGAAAGAGACGTTGTCCCGTTTAGAAAGGGCTAGCAATCCATATTCGGGACAGTTCTGAGTGTAATTTTCAAAAAGTAGCGATAGTTTTATGAAGGGCATAAGCTTCATGTTACCATGTGCTGAGTCACATTTTCCATTACTCCTAAATCAACAAGGTTTTTTAACTTGCCTCTTGGTAAATATCCATTCATTGACAGATCATTATTTTGCACGTTCAAAAACGTTACATCGCTGAAACAAAAATGTTTGATAACAATTCGAAACATTTTTTGTTAATATCTCACATTTATTGACATTTCATATAATGCTGTGCAATATTTTTTTTTGAGTTACAAATCAAACAATCTAATTAAAAGAATGACGATGCGTATTTTATATTTAACTATTTTTTCCATACACAAATTTCGCAACGGAAGTGTTGATAATGTGCTATTCCGTATACGTTGTGCGTGAACGTATAGTTTTGTACGTGTACGTTGACATGTGCGTGTACGTTAGGCGTACGTACGCTTGTGTCCGTGGTCCGTGTCCGTGGTCCGCGTCCGTGGTCCGCCGGTCCGCAAGTGAGCCGGGTGGGCGGCGCCGAGTGCTCGTGAGCTGCCTCCTGTGATACCCCGCCCTCGGCCCGCGTCTATAGCGCCTATATAACCAGACATAATCCGACATCGTCGATCTAGACTATTTTGCAGTAGTCGTACAAAAGCAATTCGCGCTTAGTTATAGTAATCGGCCAAGTGCGCATAAATACATTATAAAGTATATAAGGGAATAGAAATTATAAATATTCAGTATGTTTGTAGGCCAGATATGCATAGCGACATCTATTAGTAGTCGAAAATATAAGTTATTCCCGATGATCAATAGATGTCGCATTGCACATGGTATGGTAGGTACCCTAATTATGCAACAAGTCGAGGTTCGGTTTCCAGGAATACAACCCTAAGTGCGGGCGTCGTAGGTGTGGAACTCATTTTAAAAGTATATTCTCAGGTTGAGCACTCATTACGTCCGCAAATCTCGGTGATATTGTAACATTTTAGTACAAACGCCGTTGTAAGACATGACTCGTGATAGATATTACTATTTACTCTTAAATACTATTTATATTTAAAAACCTAAACCTTAAATAAATCATTTATCATCTGTAGAAAATCTCTCTATATAAATTGTTAGTTCCATTGGTGATCTTCATAGCTGTCAGGATCAAAAAAATCTCCAAATAAATATTGTAATGTATCAGTCGATATGACATTTGGAATCCTTGTTACAAATACACAACAGTTTACAGTAACTTAAATTAATAGTTTATTTTTACTTGAATCTGTGTGGAACTTTCTGGAATATTCTTAATGTAATGAGTAGTTTGAAATCTCAATTATTTGTACGACTATTGCAAAATCTATTCAAAATTTGCGTGCCAAATCACACGCAGTATATCTAAACATTGGTGTGCTTGGCTTTTTTTTCTGAACACCAAAATACATTGCAATACTATCTTAAAGATTATTTTATTATGTCCAAAAATTAAAACTAGATGTCGTTGTTACATCGCGTCACCATTGACTCCGACTTATTTTTGTATAGTGTTTACAGTGTTGAAACGCTGCCGTGTTTTTTGGACACATAAACCCTTGATTCATTCATCTTTATCATATAACGTCAAGTGAACCCTTAAATGGCGATGTACATTTTAGCTTATTGTCACTATAAAGGTCGTAGCTCACTTACACGTCCCTGCTACGCCTCGCCTTAAGGAATGACCTTGTGATATAGTTTATAATGGCAACGCAGCAGACGCCGATCAGGCGGCTAAATTATGTTGCCATTATAAACTATATCGCGAGGTCATGCTTTAAAGCCTATATTTTAATTATATTTTTTTAGGCGAGACGTAGCAGGGACGTGTAAGAGAGATATGACCTTTAATCTTTAAAAAGACAATGAATGTCAATGAATTGACATTTTTAATAAAGGATATCATATTTTTTTTATGAAATCAAATTGTAACTCGTTTTGCTTTCAGCTTCAATATTCTATTTAACAAATGATTTCATGAATTATTATTTAGTATATTCTTCTAACACTTAAACTTATATATTTGTGTGTTGTTACAAATAATTTAATCACAAGCAATTACTAAAGAAGGAAGAAATGCGCGCGATATTTATAACTTTGACATTGGCATAATCATCTTCAGTACGATAGATGGAACTTGTCATTTACAAGAATAGAATAGAAATGTTTTTATCCTTCTGTAAAATCTACATTTTATACTCTTTCGTCTTTCAAGTTCTGTAACTTCAGTATTCTTGATTTTAGATGGTATTGCAATGTCCAATGGTCTTATTCACACCATTTTTAAATATGCACCTTTAAAATATCCAACGCCGCGGTCCGATTGCAGGCTGAAGTGATAGTCAATTATTATAATATTCATTAGTAAACTAGCGTTGTTGTCATACTACCCACAGTTTCGGAATTAAACGATTTTTGGCTCACTAGATTTCATCATGTGCCTAATATCTCCTCCAAAAAGATGTTACTTTTGACAGCTGTCAAATTCATAATCTATCGCTGTCTTTTCCTCTCGCATTGTGATAATGTATTTTTTTCTCGCTGTCAAAAGTAAAACTTATAAATGGACTCTGTTTAAAAGGGGTATGTTTAAAAATTTCGCTTTTTAATTTATAAAATGTAGTGTGACAACATCGCGCTTGCACCGCTTTCGCTCCTTTCGTGTTATAACTTACATAGGCACCTAATAGATACTGTATGGTAACTGGAAAATTAAAAATAATAAAAAAAATAAAAAAGATTCAGAGTTATAATAGTACGTTAGTTTTAATTATATTTCTGATATTGATTGATGTTTTGCTAAAAGATAATTTATCTGTACGTTACGTTTGATGTCGCGTGGAGCTCTGCCGTCGCAGCCCCACCGCCGCCATCTTGATTTTATTCATAAGTTTAACCGTTTCAATACACGCAAATGTATATGAGCGTTTCATCGAAAACTTTTTGGTTTTTCAGTATTCTGATTGCATAAACTGGACAAAATATCGTATAGTTTAAAACGGACTATCAAGTTTATGCATTATTTCCCACAATTTAATCAGTCTAAAGATCTTGAATATAAAGCAGTTTGAATTTAAAAACGGATAACATCAGATTAATTTTGACGCGATATCCTACACGAAAAGTAATTTGAAAGTACAGAATTGAGTTTTAATATAATTTAGTTTTATGCAATCAGATTTAGTTTTAAATTTAGTTTTCGATGAAGCCATCAATCGAATAGAATCACCGCAATAGAATAGTAACCTCAAAATTGATTTTTACATTTAAGCAATACCAGTACCTGAAAATTGAAAGTTTGAAAATAGAACGGACACCGTGTACGGTAACTGGCATACAGAGCGATGCGGAATTATTTGTTTTGGCTAAATTAACTTTAATTTGATTGGCCGGTCTTAAACTTGTGGGATTGGTGCAAACAATATGACAGGTACAGAGAGATGAAATGACAGCAATCGTTTCGTTATTGGTCTTGCTTTACCGTTATTGTGCCGCAATTTGGAACTCATGAAGATAATGAATCCGTAGATCATACTCCTAACAACGACCTAACCGCAATACTAAACATCTATCTAACTCTTACAAGGCCGGTTTGTTTTGGACTCCTCAAAATGGGCAAAAAGAATTGTCCAGCTTAGAAAGAGGTAGTAATACTGCATATTCGGGGACAGATCGCTGTTAGTGAGTTTAATCTCCGAAGCTTTTGATTGGGTCTGTCTTGATGTAAAAACGTGATCAATGTGAAACGATGGTTCTCATTGCAACTCCTCCAGATTACAATAATGGTTGACGGGATCACATGCAAGGTGGTTCTTGAGTGGTTCTGCAACAAAACGTTGAATAAAATCACCTTGTAATACGTCCAGGAGGGTTTTGAAACATAACATCAATTTAAAATGTAAATTGCTTCGTAGGTATAAGGCTGACAGCGTGTTATAACGATACGGAGATATTTTTGTCTGGACCACGCGTTCAGGTATATTGTGTCTCGTGATCAGGTTAAGGTATCGGATGTTCGAGTTGTACGGAATTGCTAAGTGAACTCGGTATTTCATGATACGCTAATATATCATAGAGTTGGGGTCGAAGAATGAATACTGCCAATTGTTTGTAGTTTATATTGGATAATGGATAATGATTTGTAGGAGTAAAACGATTTCGAAATATTATGTCCTAAATATTTCATATTTTATGTATAGTATGCGTATACCGTTGTCCGTCTGTGTTCAAAGGGCGTATCGGTGATCGTCGCTTTTTGGACATATACGGACGATATGTAAATGTTTTCCTTAGGGCAAGGAAGGGATACAAACTGTGTTCTGTAGTGTACCGAGCGACAGGGCGTTGAATAGATAGGTTTGCACTTTATTCGGCGACTATTTCACGTCTCGCGACCGTCCTGTTGCCGTCGCCATTTTGTAGACGAAACGTGACGCGAAATGGCCGCCGTTGAAATTAAGCGCGGACATTGTTCGCGACGAGCTAAGTTGTAAAAAAAATAGAATGCAATATAATTTGTGTGTAAGGAACGATGTTGGCATATTGGGCGTTGTGTATGAAGAGGAGAGATGAGTCGAGATGCCCAATATGCGGTTAGTAATAAACGTAACTGTGGGACTGAATTGGCTCATGAGATGAGTAAAACTTTTGGACCTTTTTTTAAATTATCTTTTAAAAATTCGTGTATGACACGGCTCGTTTGAATTGAGACTGGTTTTGTTTGGTAGGACGTGAGGCCAACGCTACATGGTGGAACAATTGTAACAACGGGAATATCAAGCAGCAGAGCTTCTAGAAAATTCCATCATTTAGCTTTGGCATGCCCATTTTGGCACTCTTACTAATTAATATGTAATGACAACTTTGTCAAATGCTAATAAGTATTTTTTTAAGAGATTGGCTTTATCATATAATAGGAATTTGGATTTGAAAAATTATTTCTTACTACCGTCATCTCAAAATTTTCAATAATCTTTTGGCAATTGCCTTATTTATTAAATAGTATGAGTGCATGTTAGATTTTGTATCCAAAGATTGTAAGATATGACGTTTACTACATATAGGTTTATCGACATATATATTTATGCCTATATAGTTATTTTCTGTTTATTTGACATTCAACCGATCTCCTAAACGAATTTGGGTAAAATTTATGCTAATGGCAAAGTTTGGCATTTGGTAGTGTCTGATAGTTATCGAATAATTTTTGTCTTCATTAGAAAATTATTATTTTTAAAATATGGGTATAATTGTTTAAAATATAATTAAATAGCTTTGGTAACTCAAATCGCATGAGTTCTGATAAAATAAATGTCAATTTAAGGAAAAAAACGAATTGTACTTTAAGCGATTTTTCCCATATGAGTAAAGATGTTCTCAAGCAGATGAAAGTCAATCGTGAAATTATTTCCGAAGGTTTCCGATTAGTCGATAGTCTGCTCAGGATCTCGTATTTTAAAATCTTTATATATTGGAACGGTATGAGCTCAAGGAACATATAAACCTAGCATAGACAACAGATTATTGTTGTAATTTTCTCTAATATTTATTTTTATTTTTAATATTAGTAATTGCGAACTTATAAAAAATTTAATCCATGGTTATTGAAAAGAAATATATATATACGTATGTTTTTTTTTCAACATATCGCATTCCTAGATCTAAAGGGAGCTAACTCAAAAATAGAGATTTGTGAGATATGTATTTTACGGAATTTTCTACGTGAAGACCTACCGATCAATAAAACAGATTAAATCTTCAAAGAACGATTAAACAATAGTTTAAGTGATTAAGTAATTTCGGCACATAAAAACGATCGAACTATTTGAATATTATAGAATGTTCCGGTACCAGAAAAGATAATTAAAGTTCGAGTTAGCTCCCTTTAGATCTAGCAGTGCGATTATTAAATGGTGTCTATAGGCAAAGTTGTCTCTTCTCATCAGGAGAGCTGAGTGCTTATTTTTATGAGTATTGGTAGTCTAGTGGTACGTGCTTTGGTCTTGCATGTCGGTAGATTTTTTCTAACATACTACATTTTTTGAATAGGTCAACTGGGTCGCTTCCAACATGACCACTGGTGGTAGACTGCTGTGCAGCTGCTCGTCCAGGTAGGGATTTAACGCTTAACAGGAATACCTGTAATCACATTGTCGTGTTCCGGTCTGAAGGGGAGGGGGAGCTGGCAGCCTTGGATATAAGGTCTAATAGCCCGACCACAGGGTAGCAGGGTAGTAGCTCTTACCATCAAGAAAACCGTATGCCTGTTCGTCGGCTAATCGTGGATGTACTATGTGTACCTCTGCCTACTGTTTCGGAGATATAGGCGTTACGATATATTTTATTAGTGTAAAATGGTTCATATTGAAAATATATTCGGTTTAAAAATCGGCTTTTTGAAGTCGGTCAATTAATCTTATAAAGGACTTCTATAGACAATTAAATGAGTGTTCCCGTGTAAGTAATTACAAGTTAATTAGTATTAAATCCAAACAAAACCGTACTGCATGAGCCTCTGGCGGCAATATTACACTTTAATCAAAACATTGTTGGGAACTAGTACTAAATAAATTTGCTTTTGTGATAAAATTAAGACGAGATTGGATTATAATCTTAAATTAGTTTTAGATTTAGATAAATTTTCATAAGATTCTTCGGAAATTACATTACGGAGTAGATATTTTGGTTATTCTTACACACAGGGGTGCTATTTTAATTAATTTATCGTAGTGAATCCGATGTCATTATGTGATAGATAAATTAATGTGTTTCATCAGAGTTGAGATATATTATTATGAATATTATTATTATTACTAGCTCTGCCCGCAACTTC
>DVZL01002209.1:0-15815 GCA_018236625.1 Lasaia peninsularis
CAAGAATTGCTCGTTTAAAAGTATAAGTTACGTAGACATGGGCGCGCCAGTATTATTTTCAGGGAGGTACATCTGCATCTTTACATATTATTATTAACCAATATAAAATAGAGAACTAAAAATATATTATTTTTTCCAAGCACTTTCTTTCCGTATAAAGGGGTGCAATAAAACCCCCTTGCACCCCGCGGCACCCATGTATATGTATTAGAAGATTACGTAACTGAATTTGTTGACTAAATGGTACTGCTATTTCGATTGTTAAATAGTGTGGTGAAATAGGGTACTGTCAAGAGTTTGTGGTCCAACCCCTACGGAATCTATAGGTTTCTCTAACTAGTTTGGGGAACGTAGCCAGTTTGCGGCCTATCTCTTTATTTAATACATCTAGGGCAGGAATATACCAATTAGCAGGATTTAAAATAAAACTTCTTGAAAATGATGGTTATCTTGTTATTTTTCCATATTAAAATGTTTCTTCATAAATTAATTTATAACTAGCTTTCCGCCCGCGGCTTCGCCCGCGTGAATTATTTTAATAACACAGACAACATTCAAAGGGCTGGTATTTTTCCGACATATAACACTTATTGCGTAAAAACCTACCCTCTTTTTAATGTAGTCAGTTACAAAGTAGCCTATGTCCTTCCTCAAGGTCAATTCTATGTCTGTACTAAATTTCATCAAAATCGGTTCAGTGGTTTAGGTGTGAAAGCGTAACAGACAGACAGAATTACTTTCACATTTGTAATATTAGTACGGATAGTTAATTATTTTATGTTTTACTTTGACATCCCGCATAACCCAATCTAACATGTTTCAATATCATTTTTTTAGTATTATTTTTTTATAGTTTTAAAAATCAAACATAAAACTGTCCATAGACAGTGATGCATCTAAAACATCTATGTTGTCTATAGGTGTTGTCTTTCTCTCTTACCAACAGCGGACCCGAGAGATCCCATAAAAAATAACTTTTAAAAAATAGTACTAATATTATTTTTTTATAGTTTCAAAAATCAAACATAAAACTGTCCATAGACAGTGATGCATCTAAAACTTCTATGTTGTCTATAGGTGTTGTCTCTCTCCCTTACCAACAGCGGACCCGAGAGATCCCATAAAAAAAAAGTTTTAAAAAATAGTACTGTCATCATATTATAGAAAAATATATTTGTGTCAACTAAGTCGTTGAACCCTTATCGGTGCTTATCACGTGATTTCTCTTGCACTTGGCAGTGTTATCGCGATTGCTCCCTTATCAATGTCACCATAGTTAATATGCTTTTTAATAGAGAAATTCACTGACGAAATAAAGTGAGATTCTATGGACATCAAGTTTTAAGTTTGAGAAGAGTTTGATCGTTCGTTCGTTGTGCGACAATCTGCGTATTTTTATATGTCTCATATTGTTTGTGTGACATCAAAACATTGCATTTTTACCTCACTGTGCACACACAAAAGGGAGTAATGTGTTAACCAGTCATTTGTGACGGTACAGATTAAATACTACGTGGGATATTTGTAATGAATCATGTGTCAATTGTTTTGTTTTAATATAACAAGTGTTATTGAAGACAGTAAAGTATTCAAAATGGTGGACACCAGATGCTTTGCCAAAAAAAAGGAAGAAATAATGTCGACCAACCATGACATGTGGGGTATCTTTGAATAGGTATTTCAAAACTATCTTGGGTGTTTTTACGAATTTTAGTTAAAATAGTTTAGATTGCGGCCGTTTTTTTGAGTCGTGTTAGTTACGTCATTTTTAACTCAAAAATGTTTGGAAAAGATTTTATGTTTTTTTTTTGGATATGTATTCGTAAGAATTAAGAGTATATGTGTTATCAGGGCCAAAACTTAAGTTACAATATTTTGATTAGCGGTTGTTATTCTAGACTCTTTAAGCTAGGCTATTTAAGAGAAGATTTTCAATTATATGTGAAAAAGTACATGTGTTTCTCATTTAAAATATGAATATGTGGAAGTTTCACCTAGCGCCAACGATGAATAATATAGAATAGAAAAGTCTCAGTCCACATGTTTGTTTGACTTCGTGTTCGTCGACAATTACATGTGATTTGAAGCTCACGTTCAACTCATAAATATTTTTTAAGTATATATATGCATGTTAAAACTTATATAGTATATATATAAGTTTTAACATGCATATCATAGAGAGTATCGTGCATAGAGGTACATATTATGCACCCACGACGATATTGAGTTCCATGATGCAAGTCCATTGCCATATCGGCCACCGAAAAACTTAAAAAAAATTTGCTCCGCCCGGGTTTCAAACCCGGGATGTCGTGCGTAAAATCAAACACAAACTCCACTCGGCCAAAAAGGCGATTAGTAATATAATTTAAAAAACCGCTTTTGCCAATGTTTGCTTAAACTGATAAGAGTTTAACGACCATTGTTGACGTATTATACTAAAATACGAACAGTCAGTCATTATTAAACTATATTTTAATTATAGCAAATATCAAGCGATAAGCGTTTATAAATAATGACCCGTTTTAAGTAATTCTTTGTAAGTATGTCGTTTGCCACTTATTGATCAAGTAAAAATATAGCAATATCGAACACTGAGGTTATGGTAGCAGCAATAATTAAGGCAAAATGGACAGTCGGTAATCTTACTTAAGCTTAAGCCCAACAAAGAAATTCGTAGCAACAGGAAATTCCTTTTATACATACCTATCAATAAAATTAAGTGTCTGTATGTTAGATTAAAATAACCGCTTTTTACTTAAAGCATAATATGTATGTTTACAAGGTACTATGGTATTTTTTCGAATTTTTGTCTTTATGTCTGTCTGCCTGTCTGTCTGTTTGTACCAGCTAATCTCTGAAACAGCTAGATCAATTTTGACGTGACTTACACTGGTAGACAGCTAATTTAATAAGGAAATGCTTAGGATATCTTAGAAATAAAATAAAGTAATTAAATAAAAACGCAAGTGAAGTCGCGGGCACAGCTAGTACCACAAAGGAAATTTTTGCTGTTTTTTTTTTTAAATTAAATGCTTTTGTTATATTGGTAAATGATACTAATACATAGAAATACATAGACGCTAAAATAAATTTAAACCAACCCCAGAAATACAGATATGTTTAACACGTGAATACCCGCCTCTATCGGAAATCGAACCTGAGCCTCACGGATAGGTGGAGTAAGGCGAGTACGTTAACCCATCAACCGAAGACGCGATCAAAGTCTATCTATCTCTCTCTCTCTTACAGATAGTGCAGCATGCACGAGCAGGACGGCGACAATGAGCCGGCGCACCACGCGCGTCGGCCCATGAACGCTTTCCTCATCTTCTGCAAGCGCCACAGAAGCGTCGTGCGCGATAAATATCCTAACCTCGAGAACAGGTATTACTTTTTACGTAGGGATGCGATGACCCCATTTTCCAAGTCGTGAAATAAGCCAGGAACATTCTGGATTATTAACCGCGTTGAAAATGGAGGAGGTTTTTAATTCGGCTGTATGTTCTTTGGCCCGTTTTTAGCGTTTCGTACCCAAAATGTAAGAACGGAACCCTATTACTGAGACTCTGTCTGTCTGTCTTTCATCAGATTGTATCTCATAAGCAGTGATAGTTAGAAAGTTGAAATTTTCACAGATTATTAATTTCTGTAGCCGCTATAACAACAAATACTTATAACAGAATATAAAAATGTTATTTTTTCCGTTTTTATACATAGGTACTTAATGGTACGGAACTCTTTGAGAGCGAATACGACTCGCACTTGGCCGGTTTTTGTATGTTTATTATGCAATTACTGAGTTAATTCTCAATGGAATTTTATGTTTTGTAAGATAGCTCACACGTTGCATTTAAAATATTCTACTAATTCTTTCAACCGGACTTTATTGTTGTGTGTTTGGTTTAATACCTCATGGTGACAACGCACCATTAACTTTAGAGTCTATAGGTGACGTGTATTCGTTTCATCTGGTAAGACGTGTGTTTGTTTGCCAATATCGTAAAACATTTAACTACTAAATCTTTATATATTATGATTTGAACAAAAATAAATCGTCGTAAACAAGGAACTATTAAACGACGGCCTGAACGGATACGCGTATAGGCAGGATGTGACAGAATTAACCCATCATCACGCCAAATTCCTAGCGGGTTAGCCGGAGTGTATCGAGTGCCGTATACCAAGTATACTTGCCTAGCTTCAACCACGGTCATCATTTTTCAAACACGCCGGTTTCGATTTTAACAGGATTAAAATAACTTTAAAACAGGTCAAACTTTTATTGAGGAAAAAATCGAGCAGTTTATATAATCGCAATATCAGGTGTATCACAGACCACAGTTGAGCTTTAAATAAGCTGTTCTCATGACCACGGTGCTTGCAGCAGGGCCGTGACGTCAAAATTGTTGTAGACTAAAAAAAGGATCAAGTGCGAGTTGAACGAACG
This sequence comes from Lasaia peninsularis, assembly GCA_018236625.1. Taxonomy (NCBI): domain Eukaryota; kingdom Metazoa; phylum Arthropoda; class Insecta; order Lepidoptera; family Riodinidae; genus Lasaia; species Lasaia peninsularis. Next base: position 4,451 of record DVZL01002209.1, read on the forward strand.
AAGTCCTTCGTAACTTTATCTGTAGATGATAAAAAATATCATTTTTTGTATGAGAGCCCCGTTTTACTTTATTCCGTTTTTATAAGTATTATAGTATCGTTTTAATCCTTTCAGTACGGAATCCTAAAAAACTATAAGGTATACCTAATACCTAAAAGTTTTGTTTTAAATGCATTTGGATCCGTTTTAATTAAAGAGATATACAATGAAATATAATTATTTTTGATGTCTTATTTTCAGATCTATCACTAAAATTCTCGGCGAATGGTGGGCAAATTTGGATAAGGAGGAAAAGGCTTGCTACACAGGTCTTGCTAAACAGGTAAACAAACATATATTTATGTAGCTAGGTTGGCAACATCATTTCGCATTGCATCGCCAACATTACGCACACTTAGAATTGGAGTGAAAGTGAATTTAAAAAATGCTATTTGTGATAAATGAGCCAAGAAGAAAGTTTTCAAAAACTATAGTACTGAATACATCCCAATATATCGCTTTCGTGTTTCGCAAACGATTAGTTTTAAACAAATTTGTGGATTTATATTTATAGTGAAACGATTTGTCCGCCCGCGACTTCGCCCGCGTGAATTATTTTAATAATACAGACAACTTTTAAATTTCAACATTTTTGCGACTTATAATACTAATCGCGTAAAAACATACCCTCATTTTAATGTAATCGGTTAAAAATTAACCTATGTCCTTCCTCAAGGTCTACTTTATCTCTGTACAAAATTTCATCAAAATCGGTTCAGTAGTTTAGGCGTGAAAGCGTTACATACAGACAGACAGACAGACAGAGTTACTTTCGCATTTATAGTATTAGTACGGATGGTAAAATCGAGTATTACATAAATTTTGAGTTAAGTCACTTTAATTCTAAGCGTGCGATTTGTGTTGTAAGCAACTATTTGGAAATACATTACGTTGGTTATAAAATTAAAAATAATACATTATTCGGAAACAAGATATTAGGAAAGTAAATAATAAAAAATAGATCAAAGTCTCATTATACATATATATTTCTTGTTAGTTCTAGCCTTTCCCGTTAAATGTCAGACGATAATATCAGTTGCCTTTTTTAAGATATACGACGGGAGCATCAGTTATATAGCTAATAGCGAAACAAAACTTCGGAAATATGTATCTAACACAAATTTAAAGTTTTTAATATTCAATAACTGTTCATTTTAAATGACCGAGGTGATTTTAAGATATATTGCGTTGACTTTATACGACTGGTCTTTGCGACCGCCATTTTGATTTTTAAATACAATATTAATATTCGCTGCGTTTAGAAATGAAATCACATTCCAATAGTGAATAGAATTTCGGTCATTAACATACCAATGATATAATATTGCCATATTTAGTTTGAATAAATAAAATGTTTTAAATATTTTATTATTATGATTTGAAATATAATATTTAAACCAACACTTTTATATACGGTGTAAAAAATACGCTACGTTTGTTGTGTAAGCTGTAATACGAGTATATAGGCGAGTGATTGTAGAAGTCCTGATATTTGTATAACTATCGCTAATTGCATTTTTTTATGATTATGGAAGGCAAACAAGCAGACGTATTTCCTGGTGGTAAAAAATACACGTCTCCTATAAACACTAAAGGTGGAAATGGTGCGTTGCCAACCTAAGGCTGGCATGGTAAGCCTCTTGCGGGGGTAAGTTACGTTACCGACTACCCTACCCTCCAAGTCAGAACACTACAGTGGCGAGCACTGCCGCTGTTGTGGCAGGAATAGGTAAGACGGTGGTACCAATCCGGGCGAGTCATTGCAAGACTCTACCACGTAGTCAATGTCACGGTATTGGTGACAATAGAACCAGTGCTCACCTCTTACGAGCTGCTTGGGTGGAAGGCAGTTGGCCTATTCTACAACAGAACTCGGACCAACACGGGGACCACTGACCAACGACGCATCTTTAGCTATATATCTACGGGGTCCACGATTGTTTCCTACCATAAAGAGGCTAAAGGCTTCCGCTATCGTATTACATACGAAAATGGAAAATATACAACTGCTTACGTGATTTGATGTTATTTGACAAATAACAATCGATCGCAACTCGTTTGCTGATTGCTAATTGCCAATTCTAAAAGTAACTGAGTGGTTTTCTTATTTTATTAATAAGAAATCCACACGGTACTTCGTAATTTCAAAAATAATGGCTAGTACCGATGTTACGGCAGCAGGAATAGGTCGATTTGCGTGGCGATTATATTATCTTCCTAATCTAGAAAATTCACTCCACTTTACAAATGTGAAATTTCCTCTAAATACGCTGTGTTTCTTTCCAGTATAAAGACGCATTCTTCAGCGCAAACCCCGACTTCAAATGGTACAAGCTGCCAGCCCCACCTCTTCGCACTCTCTCTTCTCGGCCTCGTGAGTCTGTCGACAAAACCAACGAGTCACCCAACGACGAATACCAATATATAGAGACCGAAAAAACAAATAATAACTCCACTAAAGTTGACTTCAACAAAAAAACTGATGATGAAGAAATTGAGCACGACACCAGGCCATTGTCAATGTTTACACCCGGCAAACTTGCAGACGAAGCTCAAATGGGAGGACTCAGTAGCCTCCTAGCTACTAAGACTGATAAACAAACTCCTAATCCTTACTATTCTCCATTTAAATTTAATGCGATCTCAACCCCAATACCTGAATACAGATCTCTTAACAATGATCGTAAGACTCACCGAGACGACAATATACGTGAACTCCAGAATGCCTTATCTGAAACTAGTAAGATATTTGAAGAAGACTTTGATGGGAAAGAAAGATTTTATCGTTATACTACAGCAAATGACCAATTAACGAATCAAGATGTGATAGACAAAATAGTTGATAAGCGTTACTCTAAAGATGAAGATGGTTACCAGAGGAATTATTCTGACGACGAAAAGAATTCGAGATCTGGCAGGTCGTGCAAAGGGAAAAGATACCAGGAGTTTATGGCTGTTGGAGGGCTCATTGTTAATAAGAGGCAAAAGAGAGATCACGATAGATCACCAGACGACGGCTACAACGCTTCTTGCAGCTGGGATCCTGGTTGTTCACGAGAAGAGACAATAGTCACTGATGACAATAAGTCCGAGTCACCCATCGATTCAACACACGAAAGCGAATTCAAGTCTGACACGACCGACGCGACCGAACAAGATAATTGTAACAAAACATTCAAAGCTGCTGACTTTGATTTAGACGCTAAAATAAAAGCCCTACCATCACTAAGCTTAGAAAAGTTCCAACAGAAAAAACGCGAGAATAAACGCAAGAAAAAGACCATCAACTTAAAACCAAAAATGCCTGACTCGTCCTATATCATTAACTCCGTTCCGCGTCCATTCGTTGATGAAAGGTGGAATATGGCTGACAGTTGGCGGGACACAGTCATCGGTAGCCAGAAACGAAAACCAAGGAAGGTAAGCATCACAAGACTTGAGATTAACAGTTTAGTTAGTAGCATTGATATGAACGGGGGTAACAAGATTAGCCCTGAGATCAAAATAGCTATGGAGGCACCGCACACTGTCCAAAGTATGGACATGTGCAATCAGAGACCACATAACGTTGACCTTCTAGCCTTAGCTACATTAGCCGAAGTCGCAGCGAGTACGTCCAAAATTGAAGAAGCAGAAATTGCGGCGCATGCCAAAACCAGCGAGAACGCTTCCAAGGTATAAAATACCAATATTAGCCTTAAAAAGAGATATTCCAAAAAAATATTTACTTGATAAAATAATATTTATATATAGATCTACTTTTACAAGTACGCATAAAGATTACTATTATTGTACACTTATTGTAGTTTTTATAAATTAGTTATAGAGTTTATTTATATTAAAATAGAGAACTTTATGTATACTTAAGTTGGATTCGTCTAGGCTGCAATATAATGCTTTCTAGAATTAAATATTGGTGATAGTTAGTTTTAAATATCACATAGACAAGGCATAATGTCAAAATAATTTATATTTAATGGTAATAATCGGCATACAGGTGTCTTTTTTTAACAAATTGTCAATTATTTGAAATTGGTTAATATAAGAACTGTATCCGGCCATTCATCACAATATATTTTTTTAAAAATGCCAAAAAAATGAGTCATATATTGTAATTTTTTAACCTCATTATATTTACTGTTAGGTTATTCAAAATCGCGTTAGCAATTAGTACTTTTAATCAAACTAAGACACCATATGCATAGACTGTGTTGCATTTTATGTTTTTTTTTTCTATTGAACAGTGCAAAATGGCATTGTAGTTTACAATATTTTTTTATATATTTGTGACTAACGTCACTTAAATCGTTTTAGAGTATTGAAATATATTTATATATGTATCAGTTTTAAAAATATAATAAAGTAACCAAATAATATATGGTTCGTCAAACTGTTATTTTCAAATTTTGTGCTGGTAATTTAGTAACAAGTTTGTGAAAGCTTGATAAGCCAATCCCATTTGTGTATTACTTGATTACAAGCTGTGATTGGTTAGTCAATGGTCAGAAGTTTTTTGCAGACTCACTTTCATACCATGGTTTTTGGTAGTTGCTGAGTTAAACTTGTATTCTATCTTGTGATATTTTTTTGTTAATTATGCTTTTTTGTATCCATGGTTTTTAGCACTTGTTACTTTGTCAATGTCCTAATACGTTTCGTACTTCATAAAGTGCTCATTAGTCGGTGAATCACTAGAATTATATTTGAAGTGGTTCACCAAGTAACTTAAGAACTTGATATACACAACGAATATAATGATTTCAGCACATATATGCAGTTCATGCTAAAAAGCAAATTGATTTTGATTAATTTTACAGTTAGTAATATCTTTGTTGACATAATCTATATTGCTGTCACTTACCTCATTTGTATCCAGTATAAATATTGTATAAGCTGAATGCAAACCTAAAAACCTAAAATTCCTAAAAATCATTTATAATAAGTATTATTTGCTTCAATTTCACCATCACACCTATAAAAAATTTAATTGAAGCCAGAATTATTGTCTAATGAGCGCTTAAGGGTATTGTATAATTGTCCCTTCTGGTACCTGACCATCAAAATTTTCCACGAATATTATGATCACAATCGCTTTTTATTTATACTTTAAACGATCTTTTATTTATACTATTGTTAGTTTAGTTGTTTTTTTTTGTCAGACAGTGTTTCTCAAATTTTGTTTTTGTTCTCTTTTGTTTGACAGCTGTGATTTTATTCTTAGCGGATTTGTTATTGGTGCGTTGTTTTACTGCAGGTCTAGTCTAGAATAGTATTTTAAATCATGTACTAAAATAAAAGTGCACTTATAATTTAAAGTTACAAACAATGACACAAGCCATAATTTAACATGCTCATCCAAAGACCAAATGTATTTAGAATAGAAAAGCTAGAATGTAGGTTTATTGTATAATAATATATAATATTAGTGATATAATATTATCTTAATATAATTATGTATCGCAAATATATTTTGTATACAGCTATATTTTGGCATTCCGGAATCATGTAATTTCTTTTTAATGACAGCAAAATGTTTAAATGTTTTTAATGTTGATTTTTGTATAAAACTTTATGATATAATGCATATAAATTAAATATGTGTAATAGTTTCTTGTAATAAGGAAACTGTCTGATTTTAACCTTCACAACTATATTGTTATGCTTAGAATATTTCAGACTACTAAAAAGAGAATATAAATGTGAAGTAGGTAAGATAATTTTCTCACATATTAGTAATTGCTGATAACTTTATTTCAAAATTAATACATAATTTCAGCATTAACAATGGCATTGATTGAAAGAAAATAAATAGATGAAATATCATCACTCAATGAATTGACTTAGGTGATCTAACGATTTATACCTTTAGGTGTTTTTTTATTTAACATATTTTAATAATTATATGTTTTCTGCCTTGTTGAAATTGAAGCCTTATTTTAAAATGAATATTAGTATTAAGGTTTTGAAACTAGGGGCCATGTGCAGAAAGGATAAAAGAATATCATATATTATATATATATTAAGCAGAGCTTATTTGTCAAGATTTTATGAAGGGGTTTTATAAAGATATTATGGTGCTGGCAGATCTGCAAAATAACTTTTAAGGAGTATTCCGCGTTGCTAACCTGCAACGGGTGGCTTGGAGTGATAGTTGAGCATTATTTTAATTTTAAGTCACCTTTTTATGTTTTAATCACACAGTGATACCATAATAATCACTAATATACCTATTATACAAATGTCATTGTAAGAAAAGGTTTGTTATAATTAAGTTGTTGAAATATTTAACTATGTTAACATAAACGAGGTTTAATATGGCTTGCAAGTTAAAGTTATTTTATGGGTGTAAAGTATTTGTAGTTTGAGAAACACTGGTCTATATGTCATAATAAGTCGGCATCCAAAGTAATTTTGGCTCCAAAGTATTTTGTTAAATGTTTTGTTACATAAAAGCGCGGTTAATATGTATCATTTGATGTAGAAATAAAGTTTATCATATTTATTTTCTTGTTATTTCTTCATTTGATAACCTAGTTCAGAAGGAAATAAAATACTTACATAACTGATTATCCTATTGCTATAAAATATTTACTGTTAATAAAATAATTGATTATGCAGTTAAGGGTTATGTTTTCGCTTTTAGATTCTATCACAATTTTAATCATAAACTACAATTCCTGCTTGAGCAGATGAAGACAGTTGATCGGTATTTTTCAAGTGATGAATAAAAATAGAAACCAGTTTCTTTTATATTTTCCGCCGTGTTCGTCAGAGTTCCGTTGTAGAATAGGCCAACTGCCTTCCAGCCAGGCAGCTCGTAAGTGGCGAGCACAGGGTCTATTGTCATCAATACTGTGACATTGACAAGGTGATAGTCTTGCAATGACTGCCCGGATTGGTACCACTAGCTTACCTGTTCCTACTACAATAGCGTCAGTGCTCGCCATTGTCATGTTCTGGTTTGGAGACTAGGGTAGCCGGTAAACTTACGCAAGAAGCCTACCATCCCAGCCTCAGGTTAGCAGCGCTTCATTTCCACCTTTGGTGTCTATAGACGACGTGTATTTCTTATCACCAGGAAATCCGTCTGCTTGTTTGCCTTCCAATATCATTAAAAAAATAACCTATTTGTACTACAAAATTTTTGATTAATTCATAGACTTTTGCCAAATATCTCCCATTCCAATCTCTACAACGCCTCTTAAATTAATACTTTATTGTACACAAAAGGTGAGCCTCTTCTGATTATTTTGTTTCTGTAATAGTTTAAAGGGCGCATCAAATCTGTACCATCTTGATCTGGGAAGATAAAATGAACACGTCGCTCTTATGCCTGTATGGCACCTACTCTTAGTCTGTATGGATAGTTTCTGAAAGCGATGGAAGATCAGTACAAATAATCTAAATCCAAACTGCAAAAAATATAGCTTTCAAACATCCTAGCTTCTTTAAAAGTCGGCATCGCATCTGTGATACTTCTGGTGATGTGGGTGCTCATGGGCGGCGGTGATCACTCACCATCAGGTGACCCACTAGCCCCTTTACCTTATTTTTCTATAATAAAAATACAGCTACATACGACTATTGTACTTATATATGATCGTCTTGTTTTTCGAGATGTTAGAATAAAAGAAGAATATCTGTATTTTTGGGTTGGGGTGTTTATTAAATTTATCCTAGTATTTCACAGAAATATATATACATATAGGTATATCATAATACACATACCTACAGTACATTGACTAATACTCATAACATAAAATAAGCGTACAATTTGCTTACTTTAGTGTAGATGAATTCGTACAATTTACGCAGGAATATTTGTATTTATACATAATATTACCTATTGCATACATGAATATTATATTGTATATTACTAGCTGTTGCCCGCGTTTGACTATCCTACAAACAAAATCTAGGCAAATGTAAAATAAAAACTAATCGGTTATATTTATGTATCACCCAAACATTTCCTTACAAATATTCATCCCCTCCTCTAACCCTTCCCCCCTTTTGCAGTAAAAAGTAGCCTATGTCATTCCTAAAAGTCAATTCTATATCTCTATTAAATTTATCCTAGTTATGTAAAATTAGGTTGACTGGTAGATAATGCCATGTAGCATTAAAACCAACTTTGTTCATTTTTTTGTGCATAATTTTTTAAAAAAATTTCATCCAAATTGCTTCAGTGGTTTAGGCGCGAAACTTTCGCATTTATAATATTAGTATGGGATTGTAAGCAAATGTCCATTTCGTGTAACCTTTTACCTCTAGTGATTATTCAGGACACTTTTTTTTTTTTCCGCGGGCAGTCAATCGCACTTAGCTTTATGATAGCCATTGTGCGTGTTCAGGACACTTATTCGTCAGGTGCCGTGTCCTTCAGTAGATCCAAAGTAGGCTGCACAGACTACTTATGAATACTACGTATGCCAAAAAATAAGTACCTATATAACATTTTTATGGGATCAGGTAGTGAACAAGAACATGGTTCTCCTAAAAGTAAGAAACAACCGTGGCCTACAGACACCATTGATGTTGTAATTGCGTTGTTTTCATGTGGCCGGACTATTAGGCCTAATGTGCACGTCTACTGGCTACTCTATCGTGAGTACCGGAACACGACAATGTCATTACGCCGAAATAAAGGCGGTGGGTACCTACCCGGGCAAGTTGCTGCACAGCACTTCTACTCGCCCAGTTATCTTATGCTTGCCTCTTACGAGCTGTCTGGTAGGGAGGCAGATGGTCTATTCTACACAAGGAACACGGGAAAAACTCACTACTTTAAGTAAATTAAACAGAAGCGTCTAAGGACTATGTGTTATGAAGAGTGATGACCTAATAATCCATCTACTCTCAGATGTAAGTACCGATATAATCACTGACAATTATTCATAAATTATAAATGGTAGACTTGCGTACTTTGAAGCTCAAAGCTACTAGTACTTAGAAGCTGCTACTATTTGAAGATTACATTCACAATAAAAAACTATCCCCAAAACGTAATATCGCTAACTCACTTAGGACTGGCTAGCGTCTTTTTCTGAGATTTTTTTATAAGAGTGAAAAGCCCGCCCCATAAGAATGAGATAGATTTGTTAATATTTATGATAGGTCTTTGTTTGGAGTATAATCTCCAAATAGTATCTTTAATTTCATTAACATCTACCATTTTTTGGCCCAATATTTAAATTATTACATGTGCATTTTTCATTTTAAAGAAATTAAAATTAATTTAAAGTAGGTGACATATTTGATAAAATGTTTTTTCGAAAATAATTCTTCAGTATGAGTTTTGTGTATTTTAATAATAAAATACAATGCTTAATTTCGAAACGTTTATATTGGATTAGTGATATAGTTGTATTGCAAATCCCAACATCCAGTATGCCCCAGTCGAAGAATCTCTTGTATAAAATTACTTGTGTACTTTAGAATAATAAGTCTTAAATCATTTAGTACGATCTAAGCTTGCATCATAACATTACATTGCTATACTTGAGTAATCTGTGCATCACATCAATTAAAGCTCTAGGAGTTGCCCTATATGAAAATAAATGAGATTAAACTGTCAATGTCAAATGACGGCAAATTTGAATTGCTATTTGCTATTGTCGTATCTTTTTACACCGGCAAAATAACCAAATATTAAAATCTAATACAGTTAATAACCAAAGGAATAAATTTTTGTCCTGCGAGAGCTGAAACAAATTTGTTTCAAATCTGGATGAAAGTATCATGATTGCGGCATCCGAACCACTGGTAGAAATATTTGTTTACAATCTTAATTTGTTTAGGTACTTATATTTGTAAAGAAATCTTAATAAATACCTAAATATTTCTAGGAGTTTGTGCCGCACGGCAGAACAGTTTTAGCGAAACACCCCGGACAAATCTATGGGAAAGGTCACAATGTGTCGGCATCAGAAAATTCGTTGTTATACAAATTAACCAACTTTGCCATAAAAGATGAGAGTTTGGCCGAGGCCAAGGATGACCAAGAATGGTGGTGCATTAGAGAAGTTTACTATAGAGCAGGAGGTTAGTGTAAAGCCTTAATGGATGTTGGCTGTTCTCAATATTTTTTTTTTTATTTTCAGACATTATCAGGCAGCTCTAAAAATCTCAGAATGTTTCTTGGGATTTCGTATATTTAAAACAACTTATAATATCAACACTAACAAAACGATGTTATGATTATTAAGCTCAATCATAGAATAGTATAGTCATTTTCTAGAAAATATACATTACCTTGAGTAGTGAATTTATGTATAACAATCGGGTGATTTATAATCTGAGGCTTTAAGTTTCTAAATGTTTGTGATAACATTATGTTCTATAGCTGTAACTTTTGTATTATTTTGTTGTTATAATCTTTTATTTCGTTATACCATTATTATACAATAGAACAAACATTGATGCTATATTAGTGACACTATAGGCTACTGTAACAGTGGAAAAAACAGTAAAGTTAAAGCTTAAAATTTATATCTATTCATTTGAGTATTATTAGATTTAACCTATTAGCTGTACCTATGAAAGTCATAATTTTTTAGATGGCATGTTGTTGTTTCTGTCATAGAATATACACTTCACGGGCAGTAACATAAAAAAGTTTCAGACCACTTGTTTGTTTTTAAGGTTCTGTACCCAATGTGTAAAAACTGGACCCTACTACTAAGACTCCATTTTTTGTCTGTCTGTCTGTCTGTTTATAACCATGCCGTATCTTATGAAGTGTGATAGCTAGACAGTTACAGTAATTGTTTATTATGAAGCCAATGTAAAATTTGATGTTTTTATAGACAGTAAATTCAGTACGGAATCTTTTTTTTTCAGACTTAGCCTGTCTTTTTACATAATAATAATAAACTTTATTTGCTAAATAAATATAGTATATTGCAATCTTAATTATAATAGTTTGTTCTACCTATTTTACCACATGAAATGGCTTGCATATTTTTCTAATGTTATATTTATTTATATTTAATTTTTTACTTTATAAAAATTATACATCATTAACAACATATTCATACATCAAATTTGAGGATTATATTAATTTCATAAACTACTACTACATTAATAACATTGAATTGTTAGAAAAATACATTTTTGATTTTATTTATTATAATTTATTGCTATACCATATTATGGATATAATTAACAATGTCAAAAAAATCAAATAGTAAAATCAACATTAAAACAATACAAATTCCAAATTCAAAATAAATTCAAAATTGGATCATACTTCTTATAATATAATTAGATAAATAAATTTTATTCAACTGATTTTCATTTTCAGAAACTCATCAATATCATAGAA
>DVZL01002210.1:0-15813 GCA_018236625.1 Lasaia peninsularis
ATGAAATTTAATATAGAGATAGAGTTGACCTTGGGGAAGGACATAGGCTACTTTTTAACCGACTACATTAAGGTTATTTTAAAAGTTGTCTTTGTTATTAAATCCCTACTAATATTAGTGTTACGCTTTCACACCTAAACCACTGATCAGATTTTTATGAAATTTGGTACAAAGATAGAGTTGATCGTGAGGAAGAACATAGGCTACTTTTACTTTAAAAAAGAGGGGAGTTAGAGGAGGGGATGAATATTTAGATGGAAGTGTTTTGATAATAAATAAATATGACCGATTCGTTTTCATTGCCTAGATTTTGTTTGTATAATAGTAACACTCGGGCAAAGCCACGGGCAACAGCTAGTGTAGGTATATACCTATACCTATACCTATACCTATACCTACATAATACTCGTATTTTTGTTAAGAACTGTCCAGCTGAACACATCGATATGCGTATTATACATTGCATACATTAAGCTAAATTGAAAAAGTCGTCTCATAAAGAAAGTACGATGGAAATAAAACGATGGAAAAGGTCACAGATCCACGTGTTCCATACATGGAATGTGAATCGATGCTGGGAACATATCGTCCAATCAAGTTGAAGCAATAAGTTAACTGCAGGCGCCGCTATTGGTCGTAAAACACACATGTTGGGCATCATTGTTCACTAATAAACCAAACTATCTTCACCTTACTACGTGTTCTCGATGATGTATCCTCGCCCAGGGATGGATTAAACTTATATACAATTTTGTACACAAACAGTATTAATAGTGATAAATGTTATAAAATATATTGTAGTCTTAGTGGCCTAGTGCTTTGGACTTCCGTTCAGATGGTCCAAGTTCGAACCCCGCCATGTGCTAATGAGTTTTTTTTAACTTATTTACATTGTGAAGAAACCTGGATTTATTGAATTCAACCTAATCTAGGTTTGAGCCTAGTTTCCCTTCTGAGTTGCTGTGGTCAAGATGATAGTCGTTTTGCGTAAAAAGTGGTGTCCTAGTCAAATCCCCTAGATTAGGTAGCCGACCCCGATATCTTGTGATATAATACGAGATAAGACTAAGATGAAAGAAGTAAAGGCATAAAAGCTAAATAAAATATAGTACATAGTAATTTTATTTACTACTAGCTATGCCCGCGACTTCTTTCGCGTTTTATTTATTTATTTTATACAGTTCTAAAGTAAAATTCTAAAATAAAAGTAAGTTACACCGTTTCTTATTACATTAGTTGTCTGGCAGTGAAAGTCCTGTTAAAATCAGTCCAGCCATTTCAGAGATTAGCGGATAAAAACAGACAGGCAGACGGACAGAAAAAATCTAAAAAATGTTGTTTTGGTAAACGAGCTACCTTGTAAATATACATAGGTAAGCACTTATATGTATGTATAGTAAAAAGCATCTTTTTTTTCAATATTAGGTACATACAAACTTTATTTATTTGTATAGATACTATCAACTAAATCCAGCCCTGTCCTACCGTTGATGTTATACAGCTAAAGTCAATTTGTAATAGTCCTCCTCTATTATGTTTCAAAAATAACTTATCCTTAAACTAATCACTTAATGTACCTATGTCTCGTTATAAAAAGTCTGATAAAGTTCATCAGAATCTATACTTTCCATCGTCCGCACTTGGTGGAATTCCATTGTATATGCACTTCTTCCTTTAAAACACCCACTTGTACTATTCCACAATATTCATTATTTTTATTTTTAAATTTAACTTTAGCCAACCGATTTAACTTTCTACAGCATCATCAGGGATTATAAAACTAAAGATAAATAAATTTAATTAATTCTACACATACACATCAGTGTTGGTCTGCAATATCCACTTGTACTATTCCACAATATTTATTATTGTGGAATAGTACAAGTATGTTTTAAAGGAAAAAGTGCATAAAGTTTATCACTTTTGTATATTAAGAGACCCGAACACGGGACTTCGTGTGACAGAATTGAACACCTAATACGTACGACTACAAAAGCGACCTTAACTAATTGTAAATAACAGCGACTTTACAATAACAACAGAAGTAATGAATCTAATTCCATAATATAATAAGTGATAACATTTTTGAATAATTTAATATCTATACAAATAAATAAAATTGGTGTGTCTGTATGTTGTATTAAAATATGTTTCTGTCTTTTTGTAATCTCGGAAACTGCTGGACCAATTTTGACAGGACTTTTGCTGGCAGACATCGAATTTAATAAAGAACGTTTTAGGATACTTATTTTGAAGTTTTACTTTACGAATGTATCAAATAAATTAAATAAATAAAAACACGGACGAAGTCGCGGGCACAGCAAATCATTAATATAAATCTCTTCTTTCAAAACAACAGTAAGTACCTCATTGTTTTATATTAAACTGTTTGCTGAAAGTAAGGACTAAAGCGTGCTTTACGGTTTAATAAATAAACAAAGATGAGCTCTGTCTGTTTATAAACGTGTCGTTTCTCACAACGATTATGATTACATTGCAGAGTATTTGATTTGATTCAGTTTTGATCTACGTATTGAAAATGAGTAAAGGAATTCTTTTTAGGATTTCGTCCCCCAAGGGTAAAAAAACGGAACCCTTTTACTCAGACTCCGTAATTGTCAATTTGTCTATCTGTCTGTCACCAGACTGTATCTCATGAACCGTGATGACTAGACAGTTGAAATTTTCACAAATTATGTATTTCTGTTGCCGCTATAAAAACAAATACTCAAAACATAATAAAATAAATATATAAAGGGTGTTCCCATACAACAAACGTGATTTTTTGTTGTTTTTATAGAAAATGGTACGGACCCTTGAGTAGGAGTGCAATAGTCCTACTCGCACTTGACAGATTTTTTTATGATAATCTAGCTTTCCCGCACTTAGAAAACATAGCGGGATTCGAACCTGGACCACCGGAAAGAAAGACTAAAACGCTAACCATTAAGCCGTAGGCTCCTTTGAATACCATATCACACAAAATGATAAAGATTGCATGAGATGTTCAAATAAATATTAATAGGACGTCGTGTAAAACTGACGCGCCATCACATTCTCGGTGATGGCGTCTGTCTGGAGAAGTAGGCATAATTGAAACCGAACTGACAGAATATTCTAGATTAAATGTGTGACACTTAATAAGAAGTTCTGAGTAATATTAGGTCTGACTTAAAATTATTCAGTCTGTTAATTATCACAAAGTGAATAGCTTTGTAAAATATTCATAAAAATAACTGGGATTTATTACAGGGTAGAGCGCACTATCACAAAGATAAGGGCACAATTCAAAAACGCAGTTTTTTGGTGAATGGCATTTAAAAGTTCCGACATCGCAGCTTTTTTTTCACATATTATGAAATTTAAGTTTAAGTTACGATTGTGAAATTTGGAAATATCTCTTTCTAATCGATGGAAAATATTTTAACCCCTTAGCATTTAAAATTTTGATTTTGCAAACATTTTGACTTGATAATAGAATTTATTTTTTAATATTGAAAGAGTAATATAAGGGATATTATAATTACTAAGGGTACGATATGTTCTATCATATATAATGTTACTTGTACTTATAAATTATTAGTTATTATTATTAAGAAATTAACGAAATATTTGCACACCACACAGTGGTGTAATTAAATACCTTTTATAAATATATTTTTTACTTAATTTTTTTTCACACTCCTGCGATCGTACTGGTTTAAAAAACAAAAGAACTCAGCAGTTTTATTATGTTATGTTAGATTTACAATTCATTATCTAATTAAATGTTTCATTTCATAGATTAAGTTAAATTAAAAAGAAGTTTGTTTATGGAATTTAAGATGTGTCAATGTCAGTTTCATTTTTTGTTTAAAAATGATTCCATTTTGTTTCGTACCAAAAGGGTTAAGACAGGGCCCTATTATTAGATTTATTATTAGATGGATGCAGTACCTACAGAACCCTTCGGACCTGAGTCCCACTGTCCTTATTCATCCTTTTTAACTATGTTATTAGTTATTACACAGATCACGGATAACAGATTACCTGGCATGAATATTTTTGAAAATGTTTTCAATAAGCTCCGCTAGATGATGCTGATCAATCACTACATTATGTAATAACAAGAATTTATTACCGCCTCGGTAGTGACAGGTAATGGAGGTAATAAATCATCAATTATCATCTCATTGAAATGAGATTCTAACTTTCTGTAAAAAATGAATAATAAAAAGTACCTTCACGCCAATTCTCGCCGAGAGGATAGGCAGAGGTGTGTGCAGGGGTATTTGCCAAGGTAGTTGGCCCCATGATGTGATAGGTGGCAAGTATATCGCCACTTCGGGCACATTCCAATACCGGGAAATGTAATAGGTACTTACTCAGAATAATCTGAAGAACTTTTAAGTTGTTCTACTTGGGAATTAACTTGTAGGTGCGCCGCTATCCTGTGGTCGTGCCGTTAGACCTTATGTGCAAGTCTACCGGCTACCGTACCATCCGGACCGGAACATGACAATGTCATTACGGCGGCAGGAATAGGTTAGGCGGTGAATCCCCACCCGGGCGAGTTGCTGCACAACACTCTGCCACCAGTGGTCATGTTGGAAGTGACCCAGTTAACCTATGCTCACCTCTTACGAGCTACCTGGTAGGAAGGCAGTTGGTCTATTCTACATGGAGGACCCGGACCAACACGGGGGAAAATGTTCCCGCTAATATCTAAAATGGTTGGCCCGATTTTGATCGGACCGGTAGACGGCTGGTTGTAATAAGGAGTAACTTAAGCTACTTTTGTTTAGTTAAAATCAAACGCGGACGAAGTCAAGGACGCATCTAGTCTGTTATAACGGGATAATGTTAGGAGGAAGAACGCTCGAAAACTGTATTTATTTTAGAGCACCCCAAATTATGGCGAGTATACAAGACATACAGCTATTATGATTCAGCAGCTGTGCAAGCAATAGGTCCTCGGTGAGTCACATCTGAACAACTGGAGCTATCTCTTTGTCAGAGATCACTTCCGTCAACGATCTCTCTATGATTTGTTTGAGGAGAATATTTACGTGCGCCAAAACTGTACAAAGTATGACATAATTCTTCCGCAAACAAGTAGCCTCATTTGATATGATTTGGAATAGCGAGGACCAGGGTTCGAATCCCGGATAGTGCAACTTGTTGAACATAACTGTGGCTTAGATTTGGGCCCGTTATGACGACGGACTTGCCAGTGACATCATGAGGTTTCATATCGTCCTAATCTATACAAATAAATAAAATTGGAGTGTCTGTATGTAATAATGAAATTTAGCTTCTTTTTACTAAGTGCATATGATATGTATATATTTACAAAGTACATGTACCAAAACAATATTTTTTAGAATTTTTGTCTGTCTATTTGTCCCCGCTAATCTCAGAAACAGCTGGACCAATTTTGTAATCTCCTGATTACATTAGATGTGTGTCAGAGAAAGTCGCGTCAAAATTGGTTCAGGCTTACTTTAATTTTAGAAATGTATAAAATATGTAAATAGAATTATATAGGTACTTATTTTACATTTTAATACGTTTTTTGTACTTGTCGTTATGGCGGCAACAGAAATACGTGTTATGTGAAAATTGGAGTTATGTCACGGTTCATGAGATACAGCCTGGGGACAGGCAGTCAGCGAGGTATCAGTATTAGGGTTTAATTTTTACCTTTTGGGTACGGAACCCTAAAAAGGGAGAAAACATTTTTAACGAAATGAGTAATTGAAACATGCAACATTTTAAAGGAACCACCGAACAACATTCCAAGAATTCATGTTAACAAATCGTAACATGGAACGCACTTGTTAGAGTTTCAGCGATGCGGAGATTTTAAATTATGTATCAAAAGAACGAATACTGTAGACTTGACAGCAGGAACAAGTGAGAAATGTTATATGGCGTTTTGAAACAATAAAAAAACAAGCAAGTGTCAGTCGGATTCGCGCGCGAAAGGTTCCGTTCTATTTACACCAGTTCCTAAATGTTTCTTAACCAGGGACCACTGTTATTGGACAGAGGTATATCTTGTATTTTTTTGACTTCTATTGAAATTTAAAACGTTTCCAGACCATATTTTGATTACTTCCAACTGTTATTTACGGACCACTGATTTTAAACCATTGATTTATACAAATAAATAAATTTGGATTATCTGTTTGTAATACTCCAATAACCCCTTTTTTAGAGTTCCATACCCAAAGGAAAAAGTCGGAACCTTATAACTAAGACTTCGCTGTCCGTCTGTTTGTCACCAAGCTGTACTTCATGAACCGTGATAACTTGAGAGTTGAAAACTTCACAGATGATGTATTTCTGTTCCTACAACAAACACTAACAACATAATAAAATAAATAATATACAGGATGCTCCCATACAACAACTTGGATTTTTATGTCGTATTTATAAACAATGGTACGGAACCCTTTGTGTACGAGTTTAACTCGCACTTAACGGATATTTCTAAGTGCATAATATACATACTTATAAAAAATAATTAAATACAAACACAGAAGAGGTCGCGGGCATTGCTAGTTATCTATAAACATGGCAGAAAACATTTTTGTTGATATTTTAAATAAAAAAACACACGTTTTCTTCACATATTACATATATTTTAGTATTTTATTAAAACATGTGTTTTTTATTTAAAATATGAATATTATAAAGTTCATCACGTGCCACCAATGAAAAATATAGATGTTTGTTGTATGGGAGCCTCCTTTAAATAATATGTATTTAATTTTTAATTTAAATATTTATTTTTAAAGTTAATATATAACTAAGTGAATGTTCTGTGAATATTTCAAGCGTCTACCTTAAAATGTTTAGTATCAAGCAAAAAAAACCTATATATATCTATTTTATTCTACTGTTTAGTATTTATTGTTATAATGGCAACTGAAATACATCGTCTGTGAAAATTACCATTATAGCCACGGTTCACGAGTGTCCAGTTTCATTATTTTGGTACGGAACCCTAAAAAGTCACGGAATAATTTCAAGAATTTGTCTTAAATAATAAATCTTATTACATGTTAATTTGTAAGGCTCTGGTGCAAATGTTTTTCGTTATCCATCAAATAAATGAAGTGGTTTGTGTACTTGACAGCGAAGGCAGGGTACTACTCCCTTGTAATGTGGCAATCAGCGGTTTGGAGTATAACTGCCCGATAATAAATCCGATACAAGCGCTAAAACGATGAAAAAGACGTTAAATTTCACAAAAATTGCGCTTTAAGCGCTTTACTCTCGCTAATTAACCTATTTATGTTTAGAATTAAAATAGTTGCCACTAATAAAAATCAACCAAAATATATAATTTTGTTAGTATATTATTAAAAAATTATGTCGACTTTGTGACAGTGTAGTCGGTGTCCGTCTTTGACCCAAGAAGTCCTGGGTTCGCTTCCTGGGTAGGGCATAACTAAAAGTTGCCTGACATTAGATTTATGCCCGATATGACAACGGACTGTCCACCTAACATCCTTGATTAATATTCGATTAGTAGTATGTACGAACGAGTAGTATGAAATAAGGGCAGTCGTATTGAATATGTTTTTCAAACGTTACATTAAAAACAGTAACCTTTTATACGTTCCAAGTTCTATACCAAGGATTCTCAAAACTTTCGGAAATATACTATATTAAAATAAGAAAATAATTATAGTAACAATTAAAGTATTAATACATTTTTACTTACAAAGAAACTGTACTCTAAACAAATGGAACACGAATAAACCTTTCCTTAACAAAAACTATCGCTAATATTATTTATTAATTAATGAATATCAACAGTAATGTAATTAAAAATGCGCGCGAAAATAGCCGAAAAGCGCTAGATCTAGCGCCCAACGTGCTAAAATATCACTGCTTTGGAGTGCGTTTGAAAGAACCAAATGCAGCGCTTTGGCAGCTGGCCAGTGGTGCGTGAAATAACCTATTATGAAGTCCTTTTGTTATCATCTGTATGATACGGTTCATTTGTTTGTTTTTCTCTGATGTGGTGTGCTTTTCATCAATTTCGTAGCAATAGTGTTCGTAATTAAGACTTGAAATTGTTTGACATCAAAATATCGTCACGCCCATATTTTCCAAGAAGTAGGCAGAGGTAAATATATGAGTATGTACCTCCACACGTAGAGAACCGGATGCCAACCTTTGCATGATATTAGGTCCCATAATGTAAAAAACGGAAAGCCCATCGCTACATCGGGCATAAGCTAAAAAAATTTGAACAAGCTACTACTACTACTCGGGAATCGACCCCGGGATATCTTGCATTAAAGCCGGATACCGCCTACGCTTGAAAGATTTTTATTAAGATCCAGAGTGCAAAAAAATTTCTTAATCCTCTGTAATTTAATTTTTATAGCATGGACAAAACATAAATTAATATCACAGAACATAATATTATGAGGGTTATTATGAAGGGCACGTTAGGGAAGCACAATCGATTGACGGGGTCAACGACACAGGAACTGACCTTTTAGAGCGGCACGCTCAGCTGATCGAACTTTTAGTTGATTACCGATAGGGGCTAAACATATGCGAGAAGATGTCGTCATTTGAAAGTTACAAGTTATACATATTATATTAATCTACTTTTTGGTTACAAGTAATTAGAATTATACCAAGCCCAGTGTTGCCCTCAACGAGCAACGCTATTATCTAATTTATTTTTGGTAGAATATCGTTTATTTGTTATTTTTATTTTTATTTTTAAATTTATTCTTTAGTAAATAACTTTGAATCTGAAACTTATAATAGCGATTGATGGACATTTTGAGATGGTTTTTATCCATACATGTAATATTAATATAACCGTTTTTTACTAAATGCATATAATATGTATGTTTACAAAGATATATCAAAATAGTATTTTTTTGAATTTTTGTCTGTATCTCTGTCCGTCCGCCTGTCTGTCTGTCTGTACGAGCAAAGCTCTAAAACGGATAGACTGACAGACCGACGGACGGACGGACTGACGGACTTACGGACGGACAGGCAGATAAAAATTCTAAAAAAATGTTATTTAGGAAAAAGTACCTTCAAGCATACGTATGCATTTTGTAAAAACGTTTATTTTAGTATTAAATACAGACACTCCAATTTTATTTATTTGTGAATTTTATTTCTGTGAAAATTACAACTGTGTAGCCTAGTGATAGACAAAGAGACGTATGCCTTAGTAATAGGTTTTTTACCCTCCTCTAAAAAAAGACATTACAACTTCATCGCTTTGAAAATAAAAGAAAAAATTCACCGTCTAGTCTATATGGTACACCTTAAAAATCGAAAAGCTATAAATATAATTCTAAAGTAATTCAGTAGCTGACAATGCATTTGGAACCCGATATCTTGATAAATTACAAGTGGGGCGTCGCAGCCGCTTTTTAAAGCTCCAGGGGCGTAAGCTATTAATATATCAGGGATCGACCTTTACTATAGCTTTTACTGATACGCTCTACAAACTGCCGCCATTAGACTAGGACTTCTGTTAAAAATGTCGTAGTCATGACGTATTATCACCAGGATTTCATTATGTTATATCCGTACTTAGACACTGGAAAAGGAAAAGGGGTGACATTTTCCTAGGCATATTGCAGAGTACTAGGATCTAGACCAGCCATACTCAACCTTTTTCCCCTTGGGCCACATAGTCGCTACTGCTAAATCTTTCAGGCTTTACGTTATTGGATTTATAAGTTTGTACATAAAACTAGTTTAAATACAGAAAAACAATAAACCGTAAATATAAAAATAAACTATTATTTCAAAATTAATGTGATAATTGACATTGACGAAAGCTAATAACAATTTCTGATAAATCTGACACATAATTACTAGTTGCTGTCAGAGAATACTGTTGTCAAATAATCCAATAATATAGTTTTAGCCTTCAGGCTGCAGAAAATACTAGTGGGCCGCATAGAAAAAGCTGGAGAACCGCATGCGGGCCGCGCCGGGCCGCAGGTTGAGTACGGCTGATCTAGACTTTTATATTTTTTATTTTAGATTACCGGGTATAGACAGACAGATACACAGACAGACAGACATAAACATTCATTTTTTAAAAAGCGGTTATTTTAATATTACACATAGATACTCCAATTTTATTTATTTGTCTATACTAATATTATAAAGAGGAAAGATTTGATTGTTTGTTTGTTTGTATTAAATATCTCCGAAACTACCGGACCGATTTGAAAAATTGTTTTACCGTTAGAAGCCGACAATATCCCTAATGAACGTAGGCTACTTTTTAATAGAAAAGGGCTTCATACCTGTTGGAAAACTGGTAATGGGAGAACTGGTAGTAAGAATTATCTTTCCGTTTTAAGAATTATCTATTTCACATAACGTCTTAACGGCTGAACCGATTGGGTTGAAATTTTGTTAGCATTTTTCGATGGTTTTCTGTGTTATTTAAAAATATAATTGGACCCGGTAGATGGGGCTGCTGTCATTATGACAACTACTAACTAACCGTGTGGAGCCGGGCCGGAGAGCTAGTGTATACTCAGGTGTTTAAGGAAATAGATGAAGCTGTTGCATACGTCTATCAAGTTTTACAAGTCCTTGCATATGTGAGTTTGATAACAACGTCAAAGCCAAGTCAACTTTAGTACAAGAGCTTAATGACTTATGATAACGTATGTTACTTCGTCCTGAATTCCCCGTCATGTCGCTTTTAATTAAACGGTTTAAAATAACAGCCCAGTGATAGAATCTGGATAACATTTTGCTGTGTCTTCATGCCAAGTCCCTTGCGGGGTAGACGGAGACCATAACGATTTGTCGTGTTCCGATTCGGAGGGTAGGGTAGCAGCGGCGTACAGAGGGTTATGACACTGATAAGCTACGAGGGTGATACGCTTATAAATAATTTTAGTGGTCGTTCATCTATAATGGTTTCTTCAGTGTTCCATAGATTATGCGATCATGATAGTGAAATGTAGGAGTTTAATTATATTAGAGCACATCCTGTCTTAAAACGTAACAGTGCTTATGTGCCTCTATGAAGTGCATGCTTCTGTAGGGTAGCCGGTAGCCGGCAGCGAACAGGCACACGGGTCTCCTGATGGTAAGTGACAACCGTGGCCTATAGACACCATAGATGTTGTAGGTGCACCGCTGCCCTGTAGACGGGCTCTTAGACCTTATGTGCAAGTCCACCGGCTACATACCCTCCGAACCGGAACACGATAATGTCATTATGGCGGCAGGAATAAATAAGGCGGTGGATTCCTACCCGGGTGAATTGCTGCACAGCACTCTACCATCAGTGGTCATGTTGATAGTAACCCAGTTAACCTATGCTCGCCTCTTACGAGTTTGAGGTAGGAAGGCAGTTGGTCTATTCTACACAGAGTACCCGGACCAACACGGGGAAAACATTTATTACTCTCTTCAAATATCGTCGTTGCTAATTTAAAACCTCTTATGTGTAAAAATATTGATAAAAACCATCTACTGAAAGAATCTTACATTATTCTTACTATAATTTTTCAATTTAATCAACAATAGCAACGTAAAAAGTAATAAATAATGATGCTGATTCTTATATTTTTTGTTTTAATTTGTTTCATTTCATTTATTCAGTGGATAGTAATTATCGATTTTCTCCTAAAATATATTTTTACACATAAGAGGTCTTAAAGTTGCAACGACGAAATAATCCTTTGGCTTTTATTTCATTTCAAATAGAAACAGTTTTTTGTTATCGTTTAATTTACCACTATGATACATATCAATTTGAGGAAAATAAAACTCCTCCTGAGTTTGCCGATGGGAATCTGAAAACTGAGGATTCGTCAAGCTCAATCACAATCCTTCGCGAAGTTAGATTAGAGTGAAGTGAGATGAAAAGAAGATGGAATAGTGGAATTTATATTATTTCGGCAACTGATTATTTTCGTGAAATGTTTCAGATTCCGTATGATAGGTGCTCATCTACATTTCGAGATTCGCGCGACTCCCTTCAACTACACCACCGGTCGCCTGTCTCCAGAAAGAAGCCAATGGATCAGCAATGACAACACGGAAGGTTCTGAGGCGCCCAGGTAATTTTTATTCTCTAATCACAATTATTTTTATATTATATGCCGAATATGTGTGCTAAGAAGTTGTTACAAAATGTAATATAATAACTTAATTGGATGCAGATCTCTTACTCGACTGTTACGCTTCATGTGACATTAACTTTTATCAACCTAAGTCTTTGGCTATCTAATAAAAAAAGGTGTTGGCAGGTACTAGTTTTTTTTGGGTGACATAAATGCTACTTTATATAGAAGTTTATGAATTATAAGACTTGTGATAGAAATGAGCTTATGAAAATAACTTGAAACTCAGCCGCATATTGCACAACAAGAAAGGCATATTATATTTTTATGTTTTTTGATACACTTGAAAGAAATTTACATGTATTTGTGAGCAGCAATGTTAAATTCATTAAAAAAATATTTTTTTATGAATTTAATAATTGTAACTTTATATTCTTAGCAAAGTAATTATATAAAAAGCCAATTCCATCAGTGCGTTAATATGAGTAGAAAATTGAATTATAGGCCAATTCACGAAATTTGCACAAATAATTGATTTGTATGTCATTATAACTTAAATGATGTATTCGAAATCAAATATAGTAAACCTACAACATGATAAGACGCGAGGTATATATTTTAAAAGAGAAAGTATGATGAGGAAATTACGACAACATTACATTAATCTAAATTACAAATGGCATAAAAAGCAAGTGAAAATTTCCATCCATATCTTCATGTCACGTCGAGTCGAGTATCGAGTTCTTAGTGTGACGATTCCTACATATTTTTCTAGCTTCCGCCACATTAATTACTCTACTCATACAAAGACAATCGAATGCAAACGTTCTATTAAAGTAATGAGTCTACGTCCAGGTCCCGACTGGAGCTGAGCAAGCCCGACGTCCCCGTGCGCAGCCCGGGCCCGCTGCCGGTGGACTCGCGCCACGACCAGTACGTGGAGTTCACGCACACCGACTTCGACGCCGACGCCGCACAGAGCACCGTGCCCTTCATCGATATACAGCCACTGCTGCCTATGAAAGGTTCGTGTCGTTGGTACTGACCCGAAGGTTAAACACGGATTTTATTTTACCTATTATTAAAACTCGGCCGTCCGTCTGTCTGTCGCTCGACATGTATTTCTGTTGCCGCTATAACAACGAATACTAAAAAATGGAATAAGGTAAATATCTAAGGGGGCTTCCATATTTAAAAAGTGTTTTTTTGCCAAGTTGTTACCCGACAACCGATATATGTCTATATGCATATTAGATTGCGGTAAATGGATTTCGATTCAATACTTATACTGAAATTTTATTCATATAAATAAACTGTTGACGTTGTATAAAAATGAATCACGAAAGCATTACACAAAACTACCGATAGCAATTTTTTTGCCTAGTTTCCTCTTCAATATCACCGTCGTCAAATAATAGCTTAATGGAAAGGAATAAAATACGAATTCTGACGTCAAACACTGCAACGAAACATTTCGATTGTCACTTTGAATACGGTTCAACTGGGCAGCTCATACGTTTGTCGCAGGGGCGGCCCTGCTGAGCGGCGCGGGCGTGTTGCACCGCGGCGCGCGGGGGTCGGGCGGGTTCGTGGCGCTCAAGGTGTTCACGTACGACTACGCGCGACACGTGCGGGCCGACGCGCCCGCCGACGGGCCCGCCCACCTCGCGGAGGAGGAGCTCGACGACTTCGCGCCGCAGACGTTTTGAATGTACTCATTATAATTTAATCTAGTTTTAATAAATATAATTAGTCTCTAATTTCGTTTTATACTTTATCTTGTTTTATTTATTTTGTATCCTTTGTTACGAATATTACTGGGACGGAGGAGTGTGCTATATTTAGTACGGTTGAGTTTATATGGATGGTGTAGACTAAAATGTTGTATGTTGATGCAATAAAAATACATTAATTTCTTTAATAACGTTATTGCACATCTGGCCGTGCGTTTTACACGACGTTTGTCGTGTGTTTCATAGTCAAAAGAAGAAATAAATTAACACAATTCGTCGTCTTAATATAACATCGATTAATAATAATTATGATCGACCAATCTTGGTAAATGGAATGGTAAATAGATATAATCAAACATCACTGCGTAAATCCATATCTATACATATCTGTAGAAGACTGAATTCTGTACATTGAAGATATTTTTAAAAAAGGGCCCAGGCGACTAAAGACAAGCAGCAGAACATGTTTTTCGCATTTTTAGTCTTCTGGTCTGTCTGTAGGTCTGTTAATTTGCTAATCAATCACGCAAAATCCAATGAACAGATTTAAATGAAACTTTGTGGAATTATTAGTTTGTACTACCGAGTAACATATAGGCTAGTTTTTATCTCGTTAACTTAAGGGGTTTTTGTGGGTGAGGGGATAAAGACAAAATATAATATGGTAGTTTATGGTAGATAGGGTTAAAATAAGTCGTGTAAAATAATGTTTTCCTATAGATAATAAAATAACTACTATATAATATATTGTTTATTATATCTACTATATAATAAATTGATTAATAAATAAATTATGTTATAAAATATTTGCACACCACATTGTAGTGGAATATGTTGGTATAATTAAAAACTTTTGTTTTGTAACAACTTTTAACACACATATTCTTCAAATAAATAAATTTCATTTCATAAAATTGGCTATAATTTATAAACGTACAGTCAGATTACATTTGTTCTTTTTTATTTTGTATAGGTAATATAGTTTCCTAAATATTCTGTCAATTTTTTTTATGTAAAATTTTTAATTCAGAAACTAGACCTTAACAACTCTCAGTGTAAATAGGCCTTCTAGCATAACTTGAACTCAGAAATGTTCATAAACCGTAAAAGAGAAAGACCAAAATTTCGTAGGATTGTAATTTGCTACCGATCAACAAATGGAATATTTTTTATTCGGCTGGACAAAGAAAAATATAATGTTTTTCGTCATCTTACAATCACTCAATGTCTGCTTAACGGATATTAACCTCAAGTAACTTAAAAAAAAATTGCCTAACTTTGCAGACAGGAAGTAATTTTTTTTCTTTAGATTTATTGTCCAAAATTGTTCTGGATGGATTTTAGTAGTGTAGCCTATTATATATTATATTTCTGTTGTATCACAGTCTATACCACCCAAAAACTTAATAAATACATTTTTACGTCTTAATAAGTGCAATTAAAGAACAAAGGCGATTATTTGTACGAAATTTGTATTCTAAATTTACCAGACTAAGAAGATATACTAATGAAAAATTGGGATTTGGGATGGATTTATATCCAGTTTTTTCTCACAAGTTGGTCTCCCGTAACAGTTTACTGGAAAACGAAATTCGAATTACCTATTCATTTTTCATAAAATACGTTTAGATTCAATTTCTTAGATGTCGCTTTACGGAATAACATTATGAAGCCCATGAAGCTAAAGGAATGGAGTATCTACAAATGTAATCTTCAGATTACATACACAACAAAATCTGTGCCCTTTACGTTATTAATAACTGACTATACCATCCAACCTTTTTTTTCTGTAAATTTAATACCTTAAGATCATATTTAATCGAAATAAAAATATATACGGGTTATATGAGCGATTTCAAAAAATTATACCACCCTCAATATATTGCATGTCCCACGTGTTTAACATTTTATTGTTCATATATCTGATATATTATAATGTTGTTAATTAGATATATAAATGAGAAAATCCTTTTCCTTATTACCAATAAAACCAGTTAATG
>DVZL01002211.1:0-15812 GCA_018236625.1 Lasaia peninsularis
TATCTAGGTAGGCATGTTCCATCTTCGGCCACATCGTCACTTAACATCAGGTGTGATGGTGGTCAAATGCCTGCCTAGTCACAAATAAAAAAAGAAATTTGGAATTTTGTAGATTCTTAATAGTATATACATTTCCTCAGTACATCTATAACATTCTCAGAGTTTCCGTGGAGCCAAGTGCGTCGCTCAAATATAACATTAATACTATTAGAAGGCACCTTTCCGCTGACACTCAACAATACTTCTACCATTAAGTACAATCCATACACGAGGCACAATTTATAAACAAAAACCTAAGACAGACCGTCTCTCGTCCGCACCGTCCTCCCGACTGTCGAGGTGATATTATTTTTTTGTACTTTTTTGGAAGTTAAATACACTAATTTTCTATGATACCATAAAAACAACATCAATTATATTTAATACAAAAACTTAAAATATCAACTCCTTCTATCTAGGCAGTGTTTACAACTTATATCCATAACGAAACTACCGCTACTTGCACCACAGGTACCTGGTGTTTTAAAACTAATTTCTTTCCTACTTCAAAAAGTCTGATGACAAAAAAACTATAATGTCACTTCGACTCTGGGACGTCGGGTGTAACCATGAAGCTAAAGGTAACTGGAAATTACACTCCAAACAAAGATCTGTACGCAATATTAAACATCTACCTCATTCTCATAGGGCCGTCCATCTCACTCTTACAAGACTGGTTTGTTTTGACATTGTCAACTCCATGAAACTGGCAGTACGAGGTTGTCCAGTTCAGATGACAATAGTATAGTCAGTAGTTAGCAGTGGCTGCCAAGTATTCGGGACAGGTTGTTGTTAGGAGTGTAGTCTCCGTTAGCTCCAAGTGACGGAGGCGGAGGCGGTCGCCAACCAAAACTGTAAATACGTTATTGTCGGTTCATCACAAGTTATGGCTTGAGTATTCCGAGCTGCCAACGACCTTCGTAAAACGGAAGACAAATTCATCAACTACGCTAAAATAATATATATAACTGTAAAA
This sequence comes from Lasaia peninsularis, assembly GCA_018236625.1. NCBI lineage: Eukaryota > Metazoa > Arthropoda > Insecta > Lepidoptera > Riodinidae > Lasaia > Lasaia peninsularis. The sequence continues at coordinate 1,016 of DVZL01002211.1, forward strand.
AATGCTCTTCTCTTTAGAAAACTGGTGGAGATTCCGACAGGTCTATTGTGGTACCATACTGGTATCTCGACAGAACGACTGAACGTCCAATATCTATGTTGAAGTTTTTCATTATTAAAAATAAATATTCGTCTCGCTTACCCAAAGTTGCTCTTAAAGCTTGTTCACACAAACAACTCAAATATAATCATAAACCTTTAAATAGCAATGATCAATGATAAGATCAAAAATTTATTTTATAAGATACCATCTGTCCCGTCAAATTTCGTACCGACTGGCTCGTGCCATGAAAATATTTAAATAGATTTTAGTTTCATGTGTCCTATTTCGGACGATGATAAATCAAAATTTTTTCGGTCAAAATTCTTGAGTTATAAATGGCGTATCTAACACGACTTTGTTTTATATGCACAGCTGATTATATACGTCAACACATAATAATAATAAATTTATGATCTAGATCGTCACATGTTAAAAATTGGAATGTATATTAGTTGTCACTAATATTACACTATGTCGCGTACTTTTAGATGAAATATTGCAACATTTACATATTAAACCAAACAACAGAGCTACGAAAAACAGTTCTACTCCAAATCTTCACCCACTTCCGAGTGTATATAAATTGATACATTTTTATATTACAATTCAACGCTCAGTCGTTCCGCCGAAGAGTATAAATATATCTTAACAATACTGAGATTTAAACAACAACGGTGGTCAGTTACAAATCGATGGGCGATCAATTTCGCGTCCTCTTGACTGCAATAAATACGAAAGGAACTTATCGTACCTAAATTAATCAGTTTCTAAATTATATGTACAGGAACAAAACACATATTCACAAAGCGTCACACAAGCTTGACGGTCGTCTCGGCGTTGTACTTGGCCAACGTCTTCTTGACGCGCAGCGCCGTGAGCCGCACGGGCGGGTTGGCGTGCCAGCACTCCGACATGACGCTCACGACGGCGGCTAGCGGCTCGGTCGACAGCCAGCGCGCCGGGATGGGCGGCCGCCCGCCCTTGGCCACCACCACCGCGTGCATGTCCTCGAAGGACGGGTCCGACGGCACGAACTCGTGGTAGGGAAGCGCGTACGCCTCCACGAATTGAGCTTTATCTCCCGTGGTGCACCTCCTGCACATTTCCCAGAGCACCAATCCCAAGGAGTACATGTCCGCCATTTTGAAGGCCTCGAAGTTGCCGACGTCCAATTTTTCGTCCAGAACTTCTGGGGCCATGTATCGGCGGGTCCCGACGCGAGTGTTGGGCGCTATGTCCACTTCGTTCCGTTCTGCGACGTACCTCACCGCCAGCCCGAAGTCTGCGATGGCGCACTGTCCGTTTCTCTTCACCAATATGTTTTTACTTTTAATGTCGCGATGAGCGATCGCCGGTTTGCCCTTCGTGCCGAATATGTCCATGTGCAGATGCGCCAGTCCACTCGCTATGGAGTACACCATAGTCATTAGCGCGTTCACATCTAGCACGACAGTTTGAAGATAGTCGTGCAAGGACCCGTTCTCGTGATAATCAGTTATAAGGAGCATCTGTGTCCAGGACCCGGTCCCTTTTATATCCGCGGCTATGAATCCAAGGATATTTTCATGCCGCATTAGAACAGTCTGGTAAATTTCAGTTTCTCGGAACCACGATGCCTCTTCAGTGGTGAAAAAGACCTTTACCGCTACTTTCTCACCGCGCCATCTCGCGAGCCACACTTCACCGTAACGACCTTTACCGATAGACTCGACCATTTGTATTTGTTTAGCCACCGTCCGCTGAACCAGAAGCGGTAAACCGGAACCGGATCCCGAAGATATCTCCGCATGGTGCGAGGCCGGAGGAGAGGGTGGTCGCTTGCATCCTCTTCTTCGTTTCCTGAAGAGCAGCCAGAATGCGGCGAGGAAGGCAACGAGTGCAATACAAAGCGCGGCGGCCAGCAACACGGTCTGGCCGCCGGGCGTCGCGGGCGTCACGCCCTCCGCCACGTCCCCCAGCTCGGGCGGCGGCTCGGACAGCTGCGGATGGAGACGACGGTTGCACAAATCCTTCTCACAACACTCTATCACTTTTGGATGCTGATGCGGCACTTGCGAACTCTTACACTGAAATTATACAAAATAGAACAATGTTAATTTATTACGGCAATGCTTTGTAAGTATTAAGGGGACGTGGTAAACTCTGCTATACAAAGTTAGAGTAAAGAATGGCCAATAACCACTCCAACCTTATAGGATTGTATGTTATATACGATTATAGTTATTTAAGGTTTGTGTCAAAATATGAGTCGTAGAAAAATAGCAATATCTTCTATATAGTCGAGGGTAGACAGGGTTAAAATAAGTCGTGTGAAAATAATGTTTATAGATAATACGATAACTTGTATATTATAAAACATATAAACTATTATAATATATTGTTTTATACCTGAATGACTTAGGAATTATTGTTTTTTTTGTAACCGCTGGATTAAGTTATCATAATCTTTTAAAAAGATGACAAAAATAGACGAAAAGACCCACCTGCATTAATCCGGATTCATCTGGCGGCAGACACCCCGCAGTTCGCTCAAGGACCACGAGCCCATTGTCGTCGAGCACCTCCTCGACGATTACGAAGCAGTAGCCCCCGGGCTGGGTGCTGCACGTGCCGTTGGGCGCGCCGTCGGGGCACCCATTAACGCCCGCGCACTCGCACAGTATGCCCCGACCTGAAAATATAACCACAGTATATTAATAAACAAGAAAAACGTATATTATATTATATACAATGAAATTACATTTAAGCAAATGGTATGACCAAAATTTACCTATTGATTGGGTAGGTCAAAAACTGTGCAGAACTACGGAACGAAATATAACTATTTAACTTTACTATTATTTAATTTATAACTATTTTAACTATTTATAACTATGTATTTCCTTTTCAAAGACTTCAAACGAGTTATATTACCATTAGAAGATATGTCCACAACTCACAATCATCTATCACAGAGTTTCAACACTCCTAACGTTCTATACCAACTAGATGATACGAGATGAAGTTGCCCGATTTGCTCTCAGAAGCTACACAGCTCGTGGACACAAAATGATTAAACAGATTATCCATGTCAAGACATCAAATGTTGATTAATTACTTTCCCGTGTTGAGCATCTTTTGAACAAGTCGTATAATCACATTCCTAAAGCTCATCAATCTTTGTGTCCAGCAATTTGTGTCTCATTGATAACTGGACCAGTTCCATCGGTTTATTAACGGAGTCTCGATCACTTCCGATCGTGAGCATCAGTGAGAGGTCACTAGCGAACCGGTTTGGGGCGAAATTTTGAGTTAACCACGCAATTCAAAGGACTGAGATGCACTTCAAATTCTTTAAGTACAGTTATTGCTGGTTGTGGAATAAAATGTTATTGTAGTGTTGTTAAAATGCTTAGTTTCTCCGCTGCTCAGCTTCTATAGTTTAATTATAACTTCGCCTTTGATCAATCCAGACATCGTCTTTAACTTCTCGATTATATCTTTCAGCGACATAACTAAATTTAACTTATTTAGAAAGGCATCCCGACACCTATAATTTAAATTTATGTTAGCAGTATTATATACTGGGAGAACTAAAGCGTAAATACTATAAGAAGTATTATTAAACATAATTCAAAAAAATGAGTAAATTTTTCTTGTATATATTATCTAGAATATTGTTAAAGAAAAAACTTAAATGTAAGTAGATTTTTCACAGTTACTTTAACTCATATAAGCCACGCGTCGGAATTGAACCAAATTTAGATGGGGGTGTGTAGGAAGCATTATGTTCGAGTAAAATAACACAAATTTGATTCATTTAGCAATGTTCCGCACTCTTAGTAAAGCACACTTTGTGAAAATTCAGAATTGAGAACCTTCCTTTTTTTAAGTCGGTTGTAAATAGATACGCATCAGTAATCTGATACTAAGAAACCTGAAGACGCGTTAGGATCCTATCGGCCGCGACAATAGCAACACCTCCGCCACCCGTCGGAATCAATACACAGAAGACCGCCAAGTGTACCAAGTCTCTTTTTTTAATCTATGACTGTATAGCACCCTGACTTAGCCCGATACAGATTATTATTTAAACAGTAATGAACTGACTACTCGTTTTGAAGCATTCCCTTTAATGCCTAACTTGTTTGTAGTCAATAAATCCCTAAAACTCTTCTTCGTCATGGCCGTTTATCTTATCTCGTTTCCATGGGGATCGATTACCGAATCTTTAAGATTTGACAAGGGCGCCAGCCTTTGCACAGAACAACTGCCACCTGACCTCTACAATCCAGAATGGTAACCAGGTCCAATACCAGATACAGTCAGATTTGAATACACGAATCCTGGTTAACTAATCTCTAAAATTACATACATAAAAATTATATACCATCTGTCCGTTAGTTACGCCACGACGAAAATTACTGAACTTAAAGCACAAGAAATGCATAATCTGTTTTTTTTTATTCTGAGGATTACTTGTTTACTCTTCGAAGTTTCGCTTACATCGCTCATAATGTTGTTTGCAAAAATGGGTCAGTTAATAGAGAATTGTTAAATCTGTCTGCTAAATTCACTGAAATACGAATCAAAACAAACAAAATGTTGAGGTTACTATATAAACAAAATATAGATAATATAATAAGTATAAAATCTCGGTATAACAAAAAACTATTTTTTTTAATTATATATAAATTAATAAAAAATTCGGCCAAGTGCCGTTCCGTGCTATTATCTGTAAAAATGGTAAAAAAACACGTTTGTCGTATGGGAGCATCCTTTACATATTTATATTATTCTGTTTTTAGTATTTGTTATTGTAGCGGCAACAGAAATAAGTACGTCATCTGTAAAAAATGTCCACTTTCTAGCTAATACTCTTTATAAGACAGTCTAGTATAGTCAACATTCTGATACAGTGAAATCTTAGTATAGATAGGGTTCTTTTTTACCTTTTGGTTACGGAACTCTCAAAAACTATAAAGCGTCGAAATAGATTAAAATCGATTTTAATTATAATCCAGCATGTTGGGACACCAAAACCTGTTTGCTGGGAGACAGTGATCAATACACAGCATATAACAACAAACGGATGACCTAGACAAAGTTGGATGGTTGCCACGGATGCGGAAATGCGCTTTAATACAAACGTTTTAATTTAATAGCGGGATGAAATTGTGGAGTACACATTTCAAATGACATTCTGAAAGAGTCTTCTGAGAGATCTTATTTAAATTTAAAATTACATGAACTATATTATTATATCCTATATTTTTCTACAATCGGGGTGGCACAATTCACCAATCTAAATTTATTTAGTTTAGCTTAGATTACTGAATAATTACAAAACTAAAAACCTAGTAGTACGCGCTTCTACTTCCATTTCGGTAGCCCATGTTCGAACCCCGTCATGAATGTTAGTTCCCATGATGTAACAGGTGGCATACAGATATGCCATATCGGACAACAATCCCGGGTTTCCTCGCGATGTTTTCCTTCACCATAAGAGCGTTCAGAAAATGTACTTAAGTTAGAAAAACTCATTGGTACATAGCGGGGTCCGCCGTCCGAATCTCTGGATTACCGGAAGTCCACTAGTACCACTAGGCCACCGCTGATTTGATATTAATAAAAAAATAATAAGTCCTAGACTCGGATCACTGCCAAAACGAATTATTCGCGCTAGCATTGGATGTGTGTTACTCAATCAAACAACTAACAGATTAACATTATCTGCAGGAAAATTACCGTCACGACCGGTGACGTCGATCCGCACCTACATGATTAGCAGTTCCTCGGATTTGACTTAATGATGCGCATTCCTTGGTAATTATCAACTAATCACTAACACAGGTATTTAAGATACATAGTTTGACCAAAATGAAAATCTACATTTCGGAAAATTACAATGAGTCGTCATGATAAGTTTCAGATTTTTGGCTTACTACTTAATTATCTCAATGGAAAATGGATATTTCTTTGGACATAATGTCCAAAGAATCTGCTGCTGTTACAAACTAACGTAGATCTGTGAACGAAGAACGTAATTCTGTCATCTTTTAGAATCAAATACTTAAATTCTTTTTATCTTAAGTGGTCCTACGAGCTAGAGTCTTCTAAGTTAGACATCAATTCTTTTACACCTAATTCATAAAGGAACTAGCTATATAGAGTAACTAATGTCCTTTGAGTTTGAAGATTGTAATCATTAAAATGTATATCGTCTTAAATTTAAACGTTAAAGTTAGAAAAACAAACATCATTAGGATTTGTACACTTTTCTATCTACTTTGTAATTACTTCTGTGAGATGCAAACATTCTGTAGTACTTGTTTTTTAGCCTTCCGATACAATTTAAAACATATTATAATATTGCTTCTACTTTAAATACTAAGCATTCCACTCAATCTATCAGTGCGAAACCTGAGTAGAAAATAAATGATGAATAATAGTCTGTAATAAACGTTTCAAGTGTAGGACGGATTTCATATCACGTACCGTCAAATTTATTACAGACTATTATTAAACATTATTAAGCCATTGCTGTTATCATTGTTGTTTTATCAAACAGGCACTCATGATTCATATATACATTCAAATTAATTCAGATTTTAGCGTCATGACTTTTGGTGGGAACTTGGGATCTTCTCTTTCTTATCTCCCTTTGTCCATATTCTGAACGTAGGGAGATAAGACACATTAGAGATTTTAAGTGAGAACTTTTTTAACTTTAGGATACAACTTTTTACGAAATCGTATGTTTACAGGCATTTTGTCGCTTACATGAATTTCTCAAATAATAAAAATATAGGATGTAAATCAGATATTAGTGAGAGCTGCAAAAAGTCAAGATCTATTCTCATTGAATCTTATAAAGGCTAACTCAAAAAATATTATTAGAAAATCCTCCAAATACTTTGGCAGTCTCGTTTTTGAATTGTATAAAAGCATAGATAAAAAAAAAACAGGTAAGCGAACCTTTCGACCGTCTGGTTGTATCCTAGACAATGGCGAGCAGGTAGAGCCGTATTCGAATGTGGGCGGAAAAAACATTTACGAATTTTAACGCGTGTATACGCATAATTAACTATTTATGTTAATTAAGTTTTGTTTTTGAATTAAAATCTATGGAAACAGAATGTCTTCACCTTGTAAGATTTTCCTTAGCCTTACTATTTAATTTCGAAATGAAATATTATAACTTTTATAATCCTGCCAATTTGAAGAATCAATATTTGACAGATTTTATTAACCAAGGTTTATTTATTTGAAAAAATGAATGTAAGTTGGTTAATGCTTTAAAATAGCATTAATCAACTTACATTCATCAAGAAATTTAATGGAAAAAATAAATGTAAGTTGATTAGTGTTATTTTTAGGTAACACACAACAATACTATTTAACACATTGTAAAAATATCAGCCCAGTTAACACTACGACATGCTTTATGATAAGTTCATAAGTTTATCCAAGGACTGTCTATTTATCAGTCATATTTACATGACACGACTATTGTCGAATCCCTCTTATATAAAATATATGGCAATATAAACAGTTTAGTTGTATATGTCCTTGAATTATGTGACTAAGTTTATCGTGATTAAGCAATAGCTTAACGCTTAACTAGAATAACGCCAGCCTAAACTAATAATATATAATTCTAGTGATCTACTTTATAAGCATCCTTTTCAAATTTTTTATGTTCAAAGTAATACCTAGATTTAGTGAGAGTACATATACATTAAATGTTAATGTTGAATATAAAGTGATGATCGATTGTCCGTGTTCATAAACATTAATGGTTGGTACTTCATGTTTTGGTCGCCTGGCATTTTATAACACACTTGGTTGTGGCTGAATTTGTTATCAGTAGTACCTATAGTATTTTTTTTAATTATTCACCCACTTTTAAGTAAAATACGTAGTAACTACGACTTAAGCTTTATTACGTATTTCATACTATCCGCCATTCAATTAAAAAAACATAATTCAGAAATAAAATCCAATCTACTGTAGAGAAAATATGAACACACAGGTAAAATGTAAATTAAAAAACGACAAATCAAAATGATCGAACGAAAGTGATTCTGAAAGAAAGAAAAGCCAACAAAATACACACGCTACGAGTGAAACGCGGTGTAAACAAGGCAACAATAATGGCAAGTCGAGTGCGAGCTGCATGTAACCGGAGACGGGGCATGAGGTTACACTCCACCACTTGGGACCGAGATTGCAACAACACGATGCCATTCATAACGTTTATAAAACGTTCTATCACATTTACATACACACAAGATAATGAATGAAGCATTGTAACTATTGTATATTTCTGCAACAAACACAGTGTAATTGTAACAAATGATTTTAATTCTATAATAAATCTATTTCAGATTCAATATTGTATTTCAAATAAGTAAAGCGGAAAAATATAGATGTCCTGGTACTGCGAGGACAATACATAGGATTATATTTAAGCGAATCTTAGTTATGTTTACTAAATATACTAAATCAAGCATAAAATTAAAAACCCAATTACATCTCTTAAAAAATGGAAAATGAATGAAGTACATACAAGGTAATAATTACTATCGCATTTCAATGTTATAATAAATAAAATGTCTATAAAACACGACCAAAGTCAAAAGTTTTGTAACGGATTCGACAATGTAAAAATAAAATACATTTTAAGAATCTCTTTACGAAGACAAAAACTAACTAGACAAATTACTCTTAGAACCTGAGCTAGAATAGTGAGAACCAAAACGTTTGTAATGTTTTATTCTTGTAATACTTTCAAATTCAAATACTACAACCTTTACAAATCATTTGATCGTAATAAACATAAAAGTCACGGAATACACATAGAAAGTAAAGATCAAACATAAACAATCGATTAGATGGAACAAATTACAAAATGAATTGGAAATAACATCTTGAGATTGAATTGAACTACAGACGTATTTTATCGTTCGAGTATATTGGCTATCGAACTAGATGTCAAATGATTAATATTTCCTCGACGAATACCAAATGAAAACAAAGACGGGAACTAATAAATCAACCTGCATATTGTTATAATCCAAATGCACTGAACACAACACAGTTAAATCACATGAATAACACTTTCAACTATGACAAAAATCAAAATTCACATACTTAATCTCATGTCGGCGAATATCCGAAATAATCCCGAAGTGTCAGCCCTATCATTTAAATATAACTCGAAAAGTCTGTCGTCGGCTTTATTTTTACACCGATGTTATTCACGATTGTCACGCGCTGTCTCGAGGGAAACAGGAAACCGAAGGTACGTGCGTCTCGAGCGGTGTCCTCGGCGCGAATGAGTCGTGCGGAGTGCGGACTGCGGAGTGAAGCGTCCCACCATCTCCCCTCGCCCGCGCAGCCTCTCCCCGTACATTATGCACTAGTGCAGCCTCCACATGGTGGCAGATAACAAGTGAACCGCGAACGGTGTCAGGACGATCCGGGGCACGGGCGGGTGCGATCCATTGACGCCGCTCGAGATAATGCAACTGTTGTACGCGTAAACATTAGATCGGCGCCGGCCACCGGCCAAATAATCAAATTGCTGTCTCTGCTCTATTGCGAAACAAGAACAATCCTTATCGCCACCAAAATTGAACTCTGTACAACGAGCCGTTTGACGCTGGACAACTAACGCGGAAAAACATCTTGTCCACATCAAAAGGCATCGTTTATATTTTTTATCAATTCACAATGTTTGAGTCTAAATATAAATAAGGAACGCTATCAAAGAAGCTTTGAGTATAGAAAATGAATGTCATTCAAATGAGATATTATCATTTCCTGTAACTAACGTTAAGTATAATATCCGTAAAATGATTTCTCTTGTCAAATTTTAGCATTCATTGTTTATTTTACGTATCAAACAAGCAATAATATTTCAAATTTAGCAAACAAATTTCGTCAATCATCTAAAAGATCATTGCTGGTTAAAATTACGTCTGTTTTTTTTTAAATACTGGGAAACATGTAGAAGTGAATAAACTTGACACAAAAAGTTATTATCTAACATAAATTATTTTAGTTACATCCACCTACGTAGGTACGTCTTATGCTACTACGAGCTCGATGCGTTCTATTAAAATGTGAAATACGCTTAACCCGTTTCAATTTAAAAATATGTTGACTCATTAATATGATTTACAAATCAAATACGACATATCATGTATAACATAAATGTTATTTTTTATACGTTATTAAAATATATTTATAATATTAATATAAATGTGAGGTGACTGACGACTTCACATTTGAATAGTCTGGAATAACACAAACATATTTTGACAATATATGATTATTGCCACAGTTGAATCTGATCGTCCATAAGTTGTCCTAATGACTTAATATGTAATTCCAAGTATTTCCGGATTGGTATTTAACTTTACAATTCGTGGACGTCGTAGACATGACATAATAAAGTAATAATATCACTTAACACAATAAGATAACAGTAAAATTATATCAAACGTGAAAACATTATCATATACATTTTCCAAACAGGTTTTTTTGTTGGATACGGATCCAACGCTTTACCTATTTCTGTTAAAATTTTATGAGAATTGGTCAAGCCGTTTCGGAGGAATACAGTAACGAACATTGTGATACGACAGTTTTATATATAAAATAATCATACAACGTCGTATCGTTAATTTGTAATTATTATTATATTACACGATATTTTTACTATAAAATAATTGTACATAATGTTCATCGTAATCGCCTCTGTCGTGTATCGGTACGGCTGTCGCCTGTTAACACAGTTAGCCGCGTAGGGTCCTGGGTTCAATACCCAGGTCGGGCAACTTTTCTTAAAAGTTTTTCAGATTATTCTGAGTAAGCATTACATTTCCCGGGATCGGAATGTGCCCGAAGTGGCGATAGGCTTAGATAGGATAGGCCACCTATCACATCAGTACCTTGACAAATTGTGGGTGTTCTAGTATATCTACTGGACTTACGAGTCATGGATATACTAACACATTTCTGCCTACCCCTTCGGGGTTAATAGGCATGAAGGTACTTATAATGTACATCATCATAACAGTGTTATGATTTTATTATCAGAGAAACACTATTAAGAAATAATTTTAATAAGTGTTTTGGCGGAAATCTATCATGAGAGATATGAGAGACTCCTCAAAAATCAGTTCATCTTCTGTCCATCACCAGCACCATCTTCCATAAAACTAAGTTATTATCTTACATAAACGTAACGTAAACTTATTGGACAAAGTAAAAAGTGACCAGGATTTCCATTATATTTCAGCCTCGTTCGCCACCACTGCGATTTGTATTGCAGCACTAAACGAGCGCATCGGTTAAATAAGTTGTTACTGTAGGCGAATGATCAAAATATAATTTATTCAACATTTACGATGGGCAATTATATTTTCTAATTAAAATGCATAAAGTTCCTGATTCAATTCATAATATTATTCTAATAGCAAAAGAATGAAAAGATTTGTTAGTGATAATACAAAACCCAGTGTCAACGGAGCGTTTTCAACCCAAGGTGAGAACGTTAAACCTCTTTCCTTTCCAACATTTATTTACAATACAAAAATTTCCACATAACCATGATAAGCATAACTTTTATGGCGACAAAAAAGGTAAACTCGACTAAACAAAGCGCAAAAGTTCACCTACAGCCAAATCTAAAATATACGCTAAGTGTTGGTCCGGGTCCTCTGTGTAGAATAGAGCAACTGCCTTCTCCTTGCAGCTCGTAAAAAGGTTTATTGGGTCACTACCAACACGACTACTGGTAGTAGAGTGCTGTGCAGCAACTCGCCCGGTTAGGGATCCACCGTCTTACTTAGTCCTGCCGCCATAATGACACTGTCGTGTTCCGGTCCGGAGGGTAGTGTAGCCGGTAGACTTGCACATAAGGTCTACAGCCCGAACAAAGGGCGGCGGAGCACCAACAACATCTATGGTAACTATAGGCCACGATTGTCTTTTACCATCAGGGGACCCGTGTGCTTGTTCACTAACTTATCCCATAAAAAAACATACATACATATCTTCACACCAGATCTCTTGGGAGTTAGATAGAGAGTGTCGAGTGTCAAGTGTCACGATCCCTACATACTTGCCTAGTTAACTCCACTTTTATTAGTTTCTTCATACAAACATGCCAGTTTCGGAAACTCTTGACACCACCCTCGGATGGACCCTATTGATAGACGGCTATGTGATAATCACAATCGAAAGTCATAGAGATATTTTGACGAAATTGCCGATGCAAGTGTAATGATCGTTTTATAGGATTAAGGAAATTCATATCCTTGCGTCTAACAATTCGTTACTGTATAATTATACCCGTATTAATAAGCTCTTAGTACACTCGACATTTTGTGCTTCTGTTTTGTTACGAGGTGTTCGATTACCGCAATAATATCCTCCAATAAATCGACTGGCGCTGGCTTGATCAAGAGCCCATTAAACGGATTCTTTTACGACTGGCTCGTTTGGTTTATAACTTTTCCTGCGGCTGGGTACGCCGGTGGGCCATTAATTTCTCTCGTACCTACTTCGCTGGTTGTACGCTCATGTTCGCCTTTATACTTTCTATAATTATTTCACGCTTTTTCAAAAAGGAGTTAACAAGAATTGTTCCTTTTACAAATTATCCGCCTGTAATGGCGGGACTTGCAAATGTAGCTGTAGTTACTCGTTGTACAATATGTTTTTATGAAGACCAAAATTCTTTAATTTTATATTTTAGAACCTTAATTCAAATGCCATAACATAAATTTCTATATACGATTTCTTGATGATTCCTCGTTTTAATTAGGGTTCTGTACCGAAAATATAAACATAATACATGCATCTACGACCTCCGTACCAAGTCTTTGAGTTTGGAGCTAGTCGAGTTGATATTTGACTTGATTTAAAGATAAAATACATCATACATTAGACCTTTTCCGAGTCTGATATATCGATATATACTTTTACGATTCCGTACTCCGTCTGTCTGTCACCAGGCTGTATCTCATATACCATATCACGGTTGTTGAAATTTTCATAGATGATGTATTTTTGTTGTCGCTATAAACACATAAAATTAACGTGACTTTTTTTTGTCGTTTTTATAGATCATGGTAAGAAATTCTTCGTGCGTGGGTTCGGCTAGAAGTTTGGTAAAAACTTAAACTTATATTTTGTATGTATGTGATGAAGAATTTCACAACAGCCGTAATAGACTGAATAAACTACTTTCTTTCTTAATGAAACTAAATCACCAATAAGTTAATTAAGAAATCGATTTTATATACATTGGATCACGTAACTTTTTTGACAGGAGCTATTTATGAAATAATATGGGATATTATGATTGGTGCTCTACTAAAGGCCTCTAAAGAATAATGCTGTGCCAGCGGCTTCTTGACTGGACTTACAAGTCGTGGATATACAAGCATATCTCGGCGTGAATGTACATAAGCGTGAAGGTACATTTTTTAACCTATAACTATTTCGAGACAGTACATCTACAACACTAGCACACGTCTCACGTGCGTACACGTCACAAGTTCCGACTGCCGCCCGCCCAATTGACGCAACAACTACCGATGTTATATTACCATCGACATAATGCATCTCGAGAGTTCTCAACAAGCCATACTATATTGCTCGGTATTACGAGTACCAATGTTCATATTGAAGCTTTAATATAATCCATACTAATATTATAAAGAGGAAAGATTTGATTGTTTGTTTGTTTGAATTAAATAGTCTCCGAAAATACTGGACCTATTTGAAAAAATATTTTACCATTAAAAGCAGACATTATCTCTGATGAATATAGGCTACCATATGTTACATGCTACGATCAATGGGAGGAAGTGAGAGCGGGTGGAATCAGCTGGGAACTGTAAAAGTATCAAAAAGTTAATATAAGAAAAGGGCTCCCATACAACCAACGTGATTTAATTTGCCGTTTTTATAAATAACTAGCCGACCCGGCGAACTTCGTACAAAAAGAAAATAAAATTTAAAAAATTCAAAAATATTTTTTTCGTTAACCTATAGAATAAATCTTAAAAATTGTTTCGAAGACAGAAACTTTAATTTACACAAAATAAATTTCTGAACTCAAGCTTAAATTTTAAACATTTGTTATTATTTCTGTACAGACGCAAGAATATTTGAGAAACTTCAAAGTACCTGCTTAATGCACTTTTCAACCTTTTTAATTAATTTTAATAAAATACAGACAACGCGTAAATGTCAATAATTACTTACAGTATCTGACAGTAGTAATAATTTATTGAAAATAATTCATTTTTCGTAATTATTAATTCTTCTAGATTTCATTATAAATGGATTCTGCTATTCGGGGTGGAGACAAATCCAACGAATCATAAATCATGAAAATTGATCCAATAGGTAGATCTCGAGTTATGTGACTGACTTTTTTCTTTTATATATTATAGATGCCATGGGACTCTTAGTGCGCGAGTCTGATTTGAAATTGGTCTAAATTGTTATTAATAATACTAATTGAAATTCAATATTCACAATTAAGACAGGACATCTGTGATCATCTAGTCAAACAATAAACACCGTCCTCTAATGAAATATATTATCTCCATTCCCACTTTACTGATTTTTTATGATATTGGAAGGCAAACAAGCAGACGAATTTCCTGATATTAAGAAATACACGTCGCCTATAGACACCAAAGGTGGAAATGGTGCGTTGCCAACCTGAGGCTGGGATAGTAAGCCT
>DVZL01002212.1:0-15811 GCA_018236625.1 Lasaia peninsularis
AGGATTTTTCGTGGTAGTGAAAATTGTGGAGTAAGTCGACGAAAAAACTGCCGCACGTTAACGATTCTCGCGAACGCTGCCCAAATGGTTAGAGATGTATGGTTGACTTCTATTGAAAAGTTATAGTCTTTTAGCCATTATAACACTTTTCCATAGAATAAAAGTAATTATGTAAGATAGTCACACGCGGGCGAAGCCGCGGGCAACAGCTAGTCTATTATAATTTAATAAGTTACATACCGCATCCATATTAAAATCTTCAACAGCTTTGACATCGGGACATGGAGCTTTTGTAAACACAGCGGCAGATACGAAATGTATTAACATAAAAATTAAATAAAACTTCATTATCATAGCTACAACTGCCTACATGTACTAAGCCGTTGTGTTGAAACAAAATAAGCTCGTTATTACTTATAACATCATGAGAACACTTTATGAATATTCATGAATCAACATTATTGAAATATGAGATTTTTAAAATAAATAATAGCTGCGTAAAAAATTAATAAACATCTACGAGTATATCAGTTTTTTAGCAATCCATAAGAAACCGAACTGAAAACTTTAACATTTTCGTTTTAGGGATATGTGTTGATATTATGAATTAATAGCTGTGTTATTATGTTATTAATTAATATTTTTTTTTTATACATTTCTAAACTAAAATTCTAAAATAAAAGTTGCCTAAGCTACTCGCTATTACATCAACTATCTGGCAGTGAGAGTCCCGACAAAATCGGTCTAGCGTTCAAAAAATGTTGGTACATGTACCCTGTTAACATACATATTATCCATTTAGTAAAAATGTATATTACATAAAGACACTCCAATTTTATTTATTTTATTATTTGTCATCTGACATGTGATTGGATAAAAAACGTTGCTCTAATTTTTATAGTGTAATAAAATAGTTGATGTGGTAAATGTACAAACATGTTTTTTGCATCTTTCTATATATGGGAAAATAATAAGCGAATAGATTTGCTGATAAGTCAGAATTGCAACATAGACACAAGTGTGCGAGTGGTGACGGTATAGAGTCATACAGACTACTCGACACTTTTCTTTAATTCGTCGCTTTTTTTTTAGTGTAACGTGCCCAAAGACTAAAAACAGAACTCCATTACTAACACCCGTATTCCTTGTTGTTTTCTCAACATTTCCTCCACGCGACTCATCCTTACTTGAGGAAAATTTTATTCGTAGTTGTCAAAAACGTCCTCGACTTGAGGAGATTTCTCTTTCGAGTCGAGGTGTGTTGAGGGAGGAACTGTCCTTACTACCTTGAGAACTGAGGAATTCCTCGAACTCGAGTATTGTGTTCTGTGATCAAAGAAACTTTTGTTTTCTAAGTATAAGAGATACTTGTAAAAATGTCTGATTTTGAAAATTTCATAGAATATGTTTACGAAAATCCATAATATTACCCTACGCGACCTTTAAAAAAGACTTTACCAATCTAATAGGGTATTATGATAATGAACAATTTCAAAGTAGGTTCAGATTTGGGAAAGAAACAAGTTTTACACGTAATTCTACCTCTTCGTCTCGAAAAATAAGTGCAAGAAATAAAGGTCTTCCAGTTGCACAATTAGTAGATACAATTGCTTGTATCGATTAAATTTTATGCAGGTGTTTTTGGGAGTTTCAAGTATTAAATATTTAATAATATTTGTTATTTATATTATCAACACCTCATTGGAGGTTTTGTGAAATACACTCAAGAAACCAACTAAGAATACAGTTTTGGAGGAAATTTCGAAAATTCCTTGAGGCGCCCTCTGCTGAGGTCGAGTGGAGGAACATTTGAGGAAACTAAGAATATGGGTGTAATTCACAATAAAAGTGCAGAATTATTATTTTATATTCAGGGTTATACCACTAAGTTAAGGATCTTGACATTCATTTTTATAAATTTCTTGAATGTTATTTAACAAAAGCATTTAATTATTTAATTCGTCCAATTTATTGAAAAGCATATTTTATAGATTACTATTACATTAATCATAAAATAAATTTTAATAAAATCCCTACTAATATCATAAATGCGAAAGTAACTCTGTCTGTTTGTTATCTTTTCACGCCTAAATCGCTGAACCGATGATATTATTGATTATTGGTGAAATCTGGTTGAGAGATGGAGTTGACCTTGAGAAAGAACATAATATAGACTACTTGTCAACCGACTGCATTAATAGAGCGAATATTTTCACACAATATAAATGTAAGTAGCTATTATAAGTCGAATTATGAAAATAATTCACGCGAGCGAAGCTGCGGGCGGAAAGTTAATTTAATATAAGGTCTTAAGACGGTTCGGTTCGGTAGGTCTGAAATGTTAGAATTGGAACCCTTAGATTCATTACTTTAAGTAATTTGTGTACCCACTTACCATATATTGTTGTGGAGAAGACAAAAAATATTGGTGTTTTGTACTTATTACTTATGGTCTACAGTGACTGGACTGTACGGTTCGTCCCTAGTCCTTTCAGGCTAGTGTATTTATCAAGTGTACAAATAGCTCACTGGATACTAGTAAACATTCTAGCTTCAATCGTAAATTTCATAGCTAAAATGAAAAAAAATAGTTTTACTTTAATTTTGACTTTAAATTTTAAACTAAAAATATGTACTGAAATTTGAAAACGATTTTTCAAAATACAACAGCCAAGGCACAAAGATAAAGCAAGCACGAGTGGTAGAAAAATTGACAGTGACACTGACAAACAAATATAATACTTATTATATAGTATAAATCTTAGATATTTTTTTTAGTATAAACATCATACATAATAAATAAAAAAAACTTGCGAACTACTTTTACGCTAATAACTTTAACGCTTGTTAGTTTTATATTGTGTTTTTATGGTTTGTTAGTTTAGAGAAAGTTGTGATGTTATGATACAAATACTCTGAAACAATTAAATATACAGAAATTGTTTCCGATTCAAATTCTGGCATCCCATGGTTAAAATTAATTGACAACCAACCACAGCTTAATAATATTGAAAGCACAGACTACCTACTTCGCTCTTTGATGACCATTGTATATTGATGCCACGCACATTATGGTGCATTTACACGATTCAAAGTAGAAGCCTATTCGCGTTTTTTGGAGTAGTAGCTTTAAGCTGTTAACTTTGACTAGTATTGGTGTTGTTCTACTAAAAGTCGATTTTTAACTCTTATCAAAGCGTTCATAAGCAACACTTGCAACGTACTTGACGCTTGTACCTACATATTTAATCAATGTAACTTGAATAAGTTATCGCTGGTTATATATATGCTTTCGTACTCAGGAAGAAAACGATACAAAAATATATTTTATATCTTTTAAATTATTAATTAAAAGAGATTATATATAGAGACATAATTTAACACAACCACATTAAAAAAAACTGTATTAAATTTAAAAATTCCTATAACACATATTTTAAATATCACACTTCCCCTCAGATTAGTCTTTGGGTCTTATCGTTAATTCTTCAAGGGGTTTTCACTTTGACAGAGACTATTACATATTTTTTTATTTTGCCTCAAATCAATAACCTGAATTGTTCATCAACTAGATTTAAACTTACCTATCTTGTTTTAATCACCTATTTTAGTACTCTAATGATTTTAATCCGTGTGTTTAAAACAAATTGGGTATTTGAATCATGTTTCAAAAATCACGATTTTATGTATGTGGTTTTGGATCTTCCGTTACGATTCGAGAGTGTTGTAACATTATTTAGTGCGCATAAGGTACTTTAACGACCCAAACCTTAGATTTGCAGAAAATAAATTTCAAAAAAATTACATTTTACTAAAACTTACATTTGGCATATTTGTGTATAATTTTCTCATATTTTTGGTGTCTTAAAATTTTGGAATTCAAACATCTAAACGTGCCTTAATAAGTTTCACAAACTGTTAATCATAGACAAAAGATAAAAACGAAAAAAGTTCTAAAAAAATACAACTCCGCTTCACTTCTGTTTTTTTTCTGAAATTACTGTCATTTTGGTGAATTTTGTGCATATTTTGTGTGCAAACATTTCTTTTGACTCAATTTTATCCTATAATATGAACTTAAACAAAGACACTAAAAGTATAAGTGGCACTAATAACTAAAATCGATATTTAATCGGTCTTCAACAAAGGTACGCTTGTTTGCTTTTGCTAGGATAACCTGTGTTTTAATGCTAGCGTCCGGTTGGCGTCTGTCACAGCGATTCGGTCTAAATAATCATATTTTGTTTCAATAGTGATGTTAAAGTGTATGTTTATTAGTGTTGTAAAGGGTATATTACTAAGTGGGATTTGTTTTTAGTGACCATCATGAATTATGAAGCTGAAAGAGCCATGAGTCAGAAACGACTACGAATGGAAGGAGAACCTGGACACGGCGTTGTCCAAGGAAATGGTTTACCGCTAAATTATATAGGTGCGTGTTAAAAATGAGTTATTGCGATATTTTATGTGGTTGTTTACATTAACTGTTTGTTGTTTTTGTAGATAATGGTCATCAAATACCATATCAGCCATATGTCAGCGCGTATAATACGCATTATCCACCACCGGATGGCTTTTCTTATGGGCCACCTCCACCTGGTGGATATGCTCCTCAGAATTTGTCATATGCGCCTCCAGCTCACCAGAATTATGCTCATCATCAAGGTTTCCCTCCACAACAGCCAACACAAGCTCAGCTTCACATGGCACAGTCTCACATGGGTAAGTTAACTAAATTTTGCTTGTAAATTGTCTATAAATAATTCTAACTTATTTGAAATTAGTTTTATTTGCTGGGATTAAGTTTAGAAATATGTTGCCTTAATTGATACATAATAATGCTTTTAAGGGGTTCTACAAGCTCTTGTAAATCCCCTCCCACAATATTTTTTCTTTGCCACAGATGAAAGCTTTTCATTGTGAGATCATATTATGTCATTTATAAATAACTAACATTAGTATATGATCGCTGTGTTATAAAATTAAAGCTTTATGTTTTATTTTTACTAATTTTCTAATTTTTTAGGCTTCCCGTACCCAAGGGGTACAACCCTACCCTTTGGGAATCCTATTACTAAGAATTTGTTGTCTGTCTGTCTGTCACCAGACTGTATCTCATTAACTATGATAGCTAGAAAGTTTAAATTTTTACAGATTATGTATATCTATTGCCACTATAACAAGAAGGATAAAATTAATATTTAAAGGGGGGTCCTGTACAAGAGATATTATTTTTATTGTTACTGAACCCTCTGAGTACAAGACAACCATGAAAAATATAAGACTAATAAAACATAATTATTTTTTCCTAATTTGCAGTTCAAGGTTATGGTGATGTTGGAATCCACAAACCTGCTTGGCCGCCACAATCTCACTTATTACCACCATTGGATACTCAAAAACCTCTTGATGTTAAACAGCTAAAACCTGAAATAAAACTGGAGCCTGCCGACTCACAAAAGCGACCACACCCGGAAGCTGAAATGATGGTAAGTGATCTATATCCAATAACTTCAACAGAGGTAAAGGATTTTAATCTGTTAGTATTTTTTTTATTTTTCAATATTGTTTTCTGACTACTCAGTTCCAAATGCATTTTGATTATCCTTATTTCGGAAGATATGTTTCAGTCCAATCGTCATGAAATTTATACGGGACTGATTGGGGTTCAGCTCTTTGAAATATCAACAAAAACAAAAAAAAAAACAATTATTTACCCAGCTGGCATGATAACAAAACTGAAGACAATTTTTTTACAGTTTTAAAGTGTTTGGTCATCAATATACTGACTAAACAGTTATATAATGTGAATGTAGATGGCTGAAGATAATCAGGGAGACCTAGATGTACATTCTGTAATCAAATTGTATGTGTATTATTGAAGGGTAGTGTCAAGATTCTCCGAAACTGGCATGTTTGTATGAAAAGAATATTGGATGTGGAGGAAGCTAGTATGTGGTGATTCTTACACTCGGCATTCAATACCCTCTGTCTATACTGTAAGGGACTTGGTGTGACATATGTATGTAAAAAGAATGAATGTTTTTTTTCATGTTTATTTTGTTAAACAAAACACATTGCATGCTTGGAATTAAAGTTACCGAATTCAAAAAATGCAATTTGTGATAAATGAGCAAGAAAGTTTACATATATTATAATTTGAAATACATCTTGATATATCTCTTTCGTGTTTCACAAACAATCGGTTTTAACCAAATTTGTGGGTTAGCCTTTAAAGTACACAATTAGAAATATAAGTTTATATTTATAGTGAAATGGTAACTAACTGGTTATGAAATAAATTTTAAGTTAAGTCACTTTAATTCTATACATACAATATTACAAACATCTGATCTTATTGGTTAATATTAAATAGATCAAAGAATTTACTGCAAAATGAACAAATACTTATTAATATTAATACCAAGTATGAGGTGAATGAGGTGTTGTTGGTCTTCCATTTCATTTGTTTGTGATAGGCACCTCAAAGGTTGGAAAGTTAGTCTTTTAGGATGCTTGGCAATGTTTGTGAGACACATTGTTATAAATTTTATTCCACTTAGAAACATAAATCTGTGATTTATGTGTTGTGATTTGACATTATTTTTCACAGTCTGGTGATTTGGATCAGCCAAAAATCAAGATTAAGACGGACATATTTAAACCAGATGACATTGCACTAAGACCAAATGTAGATAAACCAAGAGGTAAATATGAGATTTATGATATTTTATCTTTAATAAACTCATTTTATCTATAAAGCTATATTTTATTTGTAGATGCATTTTGGTAGTCAAGGTACAAACCCCACCATGTACCAATGAGTTTTGCTAAGTCAAGTACATTTTTTTAGTGTTCTTCAATGGAGGAAAACATTGTGATGAAACCTAGTATCTGCCTACCGGAGATATGGGTGTAACATAATTTATTTTTTATTTATAAAATATATTAATTCGCCTCTGGTCGAGTGTAATTTGTGTCGTAAATTGCATGATATCCCAGGTTTGATTCCCAGGTAGGGCAACTTGTTTTTTAAGTTATCTGAAAAACATAGGCACCTGAGATTGGATTCAAGCCCGATATGGTGACGGACTTGATGCCTGTCACATTGGAACTAATATCGTCGGCTGGATGTGACAATATAAAAATAAAAAGGAAAAATATTTTGACTACAATATTTAAAAAAAACTAACCTTATTTCTCATCTTATATTTCTGTTGGAAACGTGAATTTTTTTTTATTTCTGTTTACTCATGGTGGCTTACAATTTATTAGTGGTACCCACAATACAATAGATTTCTGCCGAAAATCAGAACTTAAAAGAATGCATACATTACAAATGAACTACAATAATTACTTCTATTGGCATACTGGTTGTGCCCACGACTTAGTCCGCGTATGAATTTAACTAAATAAAAGTAGCCTAAACTACTCCTTATTTCATCAGCTGTCTACAACGGAATCGGTTCAGCCGTTTCAGAGATTAGCAGGAACAAACAGACAAACATACACAAAAATTCTAAAAACATTATTATGGTATAAGTACCTAGTAAACATACATATGTATTTAAGCGGTTATTTTGATAATACATAAAAGACACTCCAATTCAAATTAGTTGTATAGATAACATAACACTTGGAACAAATTAGCATAGATTTCTGCTTCTTTAATGCTTAAAACTTTTTTTTTCATAGAATCAATTTATAAGTACTGAGACACATGAAACTCTATAACTATATTATAAATTATTTATAATGCAGAAAGCTCAAAAATGTATAATTTTTTTTGCAGATACTATATTACAGACACAAGATATAACAAAGCCAGTGGAACCGCCTAAAGGTAAGTTTCTTTACAAATTTGGGTGAAAATTTTAACTGTATTTAAAAAATCATAGTGTAATTTTATACATATAAAGATTTTTGTGGTTATTCTGACATTTTGATTATAAGAATATTGAAATAATTGAACAAATTTATAATGGTTATTAGAATGAGAAGAAATTTTGGGCATTAGCAAATTACTGCTAGTGCCTAAAATTACTTCCTCATTTGATAAAAAAAAACTGTGAGCAATGTATTGAATGCAAATTCAATATAATAATAATAATATCCTTTGACAATGTACACAAATTTAACTAACCTCAAACAAAGCAAATTATATGCTTGTGTTATGGTTGTTTTTCAAAGATACTACATATTAATTAACATAGAAATACTTATACAGATACCACGATAAATTTAATAAACACCCAGGCCTGGAAATACAAACATCTATGTTCATAAAATACGAAGGCATAAAATTTTTAATATATCAAGATCAATTGATTTGTTCATTAAATTTTTTTATTGAAATATTCTACCTGATAGTATTTAGGAAATAATCAATTGTAAACCAAAAAAAAACTATTATTTTTTAGATGATAACCATCCTGCAAGAGTGGAAATTGAAGTACCTGCTGGTAAACTTTGATTATTTTATTATTTCCTTTAGGTATAAGTTTATAATTATCACATTTTTTTTAGGTATAAGTTTTCATATTACATTTTTTTGAAGTTTTATTTTTTACTTCTAGTTGTATTTCCCTACTAGATATTTTGCTAGAATATTTTAAACATTTTATTGTCCTATTTTTATGTGAGAAACATATTTTTATATGTATGAAAATTTTTCTAAAACAACTTTTCATGAAAATGTATACATACACTATTGCTTCTAAGAATATTTTTTTATGAAACTATCAATGAAGAGTACAGTAACAAAGTATTATTATAATATGTTGTAGATCTAAATGAACACTTCTCGAAAATTAATTTTAACGAGATATAGTTAGCAGTGTCTGAGATATGGCACATCTTCAAAAAAACTTTCATTTATAAAGGACTAGCTTTCCGGCCGCGGCTTCGCCCGCGTGAATTATTTTAATACTACAGATAACTTTTAAAGGGCAGAAATGTTTCCATCCTACTTATTGCGTAAAAACATACCCTCTTTTATGTAGTCGGTTAAAAAGTAGCCTATGTCCTTCCTCAAGGTCAACTCTGTACCTGTCCTAAATGTCATCAAAATCGGTTCAGTGGTTTAGGCCTGAAAGCGTAACGGACACACAGACAGACAGACAGACAGAGTTACTTTCGCATTTATAATATTAGTACGGATTATTATAAAAAAAACCAATAAAAGTGATTTTTCAATAAAGAAAAATGATACTGGTATTTTAGGAGATCCGTTTAAAATTGACTTGTTACTCTCAATCTGTATCTTTAAATCTATGCTTGTTCACTACGGAACCCTTCATAGTTAAATTTGACTAGAACATAACAACTTTTTTTTATGGAATAAGATAGCAAACAAGTACGTATTTACAACAAGTGGATCACCCGGTGGTAAGAGAACCGTAGATGTTGTAGGAGAATATGAGTAAGTATTTTGATAATTTTAACAATACATTTGAATAAATAAACTATATTTCAGATACGAGTAAACCCATCGCAATGACTGATACGCCTTCTTCAGATCCATCTCGTCCTGCAGAGTCTACGCCCACAAAGCCTTTGGATCAAAGGTTTGTGTATTTTACCTTTTAAACATTACTTAGAAATTTTATTTTAAGTAATAATGGAGAGTTTTGTAATTTAACAAAATATTCCTAATATCTCGGACAGCCTGTTTATATTTTTTAATGTCACATAAATCTTAAAACATTTGGGCTGCTGATGTAGATCTAACAAATT
Source organism: Lasaia peninsularis (assembly GCA_018236625.1). NCBI lineage: Eukaryota > Metazoa > Arthropoda > Insecta > Lepidoptera > Riodinidae > Lasaia > Lasaia peninsularis. The sequence goes on from DVZL01002212.1 coordinate 9,736, forward strand.
CAATAATGTATTGCAGTCAGAGTGACTATGCTATTACCACAGAGGCGATTTGCTTATATTTATATTTTACAGAGAAGAAGACAGAAAACCCTTCAGTAGTCCTGATTTAAGTAGCCCTGGCCTGACACCAAACAAGAGTACTCCTTGTCTTGAGGTAAATTCATTTTTACTAATTTAATTAATTCAAGCATTAATTTCAATATGAGATTTATATTAATTTCAATGCAAAAATAGAATACATTTAAGTTGAAAAAAATATGTATATTTTATTTGGATTTTAATTTTTTATAAAATATATGGTCATGTGTGTATAATAATCATTGATATTATATTTCGAAAAATGAATAAGACATGAGACACAGATGTGAGATAGGTCAGGCAGCTGGTTATGTCTTACGAGGTGTTTTACAATCACATAAATCTTTACAAGGTGTTATCATCAATCACATAATATAACTAGCCGACCCGGCAAACTTCATATCACCTAACAGTCAACGAATATCGTGTTACCTTTTAACTGAACTGGTTTAGGCTTTGATGAACGTAATACAATGATTCACAATAAATATAAATAGATATATAAAAGCATTTTATTATGATGAAATATGAATAATACATACAGAAAGAGAATAAAAAAAATAATTTTAGTCACCCTACACCACAAATACTTACAGGTAGACGTTATATTTACAGTTAGTTTATGATAAGAGTTTATTTATTTTCCAAAATATAAGTTTCATGTTAAATTATCATTTTGAACTTGAAAAAAATATTTTTGTGTCGTCATAACTCATTGGTATGTTGTAATTGTGATGGTCGTAGCCGAAGAAGCGCGGGCGGCCTAAAGGCTCGACGAACAAGCCGAAGCCGGCGGGGCTCCCCCCGCGCGTGAGCCCCGCCCCCGGCACGCCCCGCGGCCCGCCCCCCGCGCCGCGCGCCGCGCCCATTGGCCGTCCGCGCGCGCCCGGGTACCAGTACGCCGTCAGACCCTTCCGGAAGGACTTCTCCGGGATACAGTTTAGGAGGTACGTTCATCGGTTTATGTGTCACATTTAATTCTCCGGGTTTGCGACAAATATACATCTTTAATTTTTCCCACTTGTGACAAATTAAGGTATACCTTTTTTAATAATATAATTATGACACATTCTCGTTTGAGTTTCAATTTGTTTTCTGATTACTTCATAAAAAAATATATGTCAACTTCAATATTATAAAAAGGAAAACTTTGGTTGTTTCTTTCTATTGAACATGTTTCGAAAAATATTAGATCGATTGAAATTGTATATGGATTTTATTTGAAAATTTATACGGGTATTTCAATGGTTTTCCAGTATAGTTAAAAATATAATTGGACCCAGTACGAGAAGCAGCTGTTGGTATGCCAATTACTGACTGAGCGTGCTAAACTGAATTGGGCAGCTAGTCTATTTTAAATTTATGTTGATATAAGAGAAAACAGATAAAAAAAGAAAAACATTTTCTACGGTAATACAAAGTTGAGTCTCTCATTTAGGTTATTTAATAAATAATGAATAGTACGAAACAATGTAGTTTCCTGCTGCCTGTCCTCGTGTATGCTTAGATCATTAAAACTAACAGTTTTAATGCAGTTTTTTTGATAGAGTGATTCAAGTGGCCGTGAAAAGCCGGTTCGGGTGGCTAGTTTTGTCATAAATACCTTGTTTTAAGAGGTAAGGTGATTTTCACACATGACAAATTTTTGGTATTTAAAACTCGTGATCACCAACGTTATCGGTGGTAGAGTGTCGCGCTTAAGCCCCCCAAGGCAGCACAAGGCAGCACAAGGCAGCACAAGGCACCACAAGGCGAGCGGTCTCGTGTCGCAGGCGGTGGAGCGACGACTGCCTGGACTCGTCGCACATCCCCAACGAGGTGTACTTCGGCGACGTGCCGGTGCCGCTGCCGGTGCTGTACAACTACTACGACGCCAACGCGGAGCGCGAGCGGCTGGCCACGCAGGCCGCGCACATCGCCGCGCAGAAGGCCGCCGCCGCCAAGCTCGCCGCCGCCAAGCTGCAGGCGCGCGGCATCATCTCGGGCGAGGTACGACCACTCTGGACCACCATTTTCTAATCTCAAAATGCTTGTGACAATTTTTAATAAATAGGAAATATCTCAAATGACACATCAACTAGTATTTAGGATTTAATTGATGTAGGTATGTAGGAGGTATACTATGCCAGAAGTGGCCTGTTCACTCCTAGAGCTTGAAAACGCCCAAATTGTAAGTCTCAGCGGATACAGATTTAGAAAGTGAATTCTAATTTTCAGCAGTACAAAGGATGAAAGATAAAATAGCTTTTTGGTTTTAGTTCGAGTACTTGTGCAAGTGGAATAAAACCGTGGAGCTTCTGACCGTACTCGCCGAAATATATCCTATATAAAACGGATCGTGCCGCCGCCTTGTTACAGACTAGTCACTTCAGTCAGAGAGTCCATTGTCACAGATTACTATTCTGTGCATATCCACAGCAAACTATCAGTTACATATTATAATAACGAACGAACTATCGATTGTACTAAAAAAAATAGTATAAAACTGATAAAAAATATTTTTAATAAAATATACTAATTGTAATTTTTATTAAAATATACTAATTGTCTTTGTGTATACAAGGTTGCTCTCGAATATTAACTTAATTTATATAAATTATTATTTTTTAATTAAAGACTCGAGATTAATTTCTATTTTTCATATATTTATGTCTGATTGTCTTCAAGAATTAATTTTACTAATTTATTTTCGTTTAGACACAAAAAAAATGCATAGAATTATTTAGTTACTTTAACTATTTGTTACACAGACATTAATTCCAATCATTTTGATTGTAAGTATTTGCGACTGAAGTAAGAAACATCCAAATTAAAACACTTGCTTGTATAGGATTAACCTAATAAAGGCTTATTAGAAAAATATAATAATAGAAACAAGCTTCAGAACAGACATGGATAGCAAAAATGTATTTTTTTTTGTATTATCAGGTGACAACAGTAGATTCCTCATCCGAAGATGACTCGTCAGGTTCTTCAGGAAGTGAATCAGAAGAAACTGATGATGTAAGTTCTATTTTGCAATACCAACAATCACAATTTAAAAAAGTTTTATTTAACTACATGTTTACAATTATAATAAATTTACAAATTTGTTGCTCTCAATTTTACAATTATTTATTTACAACATATGAAAGTTTTATATCCTGATGTATTGTCTATCTGGTATGTCTTCCAAAAATTTGCTGAAATTACCACACAATAATGTTTAATTATCATTTTTTGTGTATTAGTTGTATCAATAACGAAAGGTTTGTTTGTAATTTTAACGAATGTTTATAATGAACGTAAGCGTATAAACGAGTGCGTGTGCGTGTAGATTTGCGTGCGCGTTTTTGTGTGGGTGTACTTGTATTATTTCTAAATGATTTAGGTTTCAAATTTCCAGGCTCAATTGGTATTTCGCATTAAAGGTGGTTATTTTTTTAATTATTTAATTTAGCTGTTAACATTTGACTGCCAATGCCTTTTACAACAATGCATCATCGGCATCGACTATGAATAATTATGTTACAAATGAAAATTGAAACTATAAATGCAATTCAATGAGTTAGTACACGGCAAGCTCTGGTCCGTTGCAGGAGGCGCCCCTCAAGCGAGGTCCGGGGCGGCCGAAGGGCTCGAAGAACTCGAGTCCGCGGTCCAGCACGAGCAGCGCGACCGGCGCCCCGGGCTCCGGCGCGCGGCGCGGCCGGCCTCCCGTGCCGCCCGACCAGCGGCAGCCCGGCATCACCGACATGAAGAAGTTCTGCAAGGCCGCCGGCATACGCTTCGACTACAAGAAGCTCGTCGACGGTGAGCCTTGGCCTCCGGTGCCGTCGTTTTCTAAAATTGTCCAATCTTGGATTCATGGGAGCCGACGAGGAATATTCCATGCTCTGTAATTCTCGTCCAAAGTTTAATGAAGAAGGATATATATCTTTTTTTTCTTCGTCTTAACCTTATCCCGTAAAAATATCACAAGATATCGGGGCCGACTATCTGATCTAGGGGATTCGACGAGGATGCCAGTTTTTGCATCTGACCTCTGTAACTCGGAAGCGTAACTAGGCCCGAACGTAGATTAGGTCGAAATCTACATAGCTTTATATTCTTGCATTTCAGGTTGCACGAAAAACAAAGAACGAGTTGGTAAAATGTTAGAACTGTTGGAAGCAGCAGGTCTTGAGGGTAAACCGACATTAGAAAAATGTAAGGCCATTAAACAAGCGAAAATGGACAAAAAGGAGCAAGAGAGACTAGCGAAAAAGGAGGCTAAAGAGAAGCGAAAAGAAGATCAAGGTGAGTTGACTAATAGTTGTATGATGTATATTTGTAGCCGATTGATTTTTTTTTTTTTTTACATTATGATGAGAATATAATATTATGTTATATATAAAAGATAATCTTTAGTGTCTATGTCATGTTATAGTAGTCTATGTAATTGGACCAAAATATCGATAATCAAAACAAGATATACCGTAACATACTTTATATATAAGCAGAGAGAATCTAGGAAGGTAGGTATAGTATTAGAATGTAGATAATAAGATATTTAGATCATGGTTCCTACATACTTTACTTTCTTTCACATCATTTACTCTATACAAACGCGCCGGTTTCCGAGCTTGACACCACCTCCGGATAACACACGAGAATTTCAGTCAAACAGTTATCACTCGTATTACATAATATATGTTTTGACAATCTTTGATTTCCTTTCTTATTTTTATACCGACACTTTCTTTCAATCTCACTCATTCCCTGATCTCACTATTACGAATGAGGTTCGCGGGCGTTACTCCACAAACATTTCGGAGCGCACACATTTCGACCGCATTAATGTTACTTTCATATTGCTCCTGACGTACCCAACTGTCACTTTCATAAAGTAAAGTTGGGATAAGCACCGAGCGTATCGAGCACTATAACTCAGCTTAATTTAGTTATAAAGTACATATATTAGTTATATATTTACGTATTTTAGTAAATAGTAATGCATGACGATTTGTTAAGTTACAAATCATAACTGGATATCGGTGCTAGGTACGGACGAGGGCGTCGCGCGGCGGATGACGCGCGGCGCGACGGGGGTGAAGCCCCGCCAGCGCATCGTGATCTCGTCCGACGAGGAGGAGGCCACGCCCGCCGCGCGCCGCACGCTCAGCAAACTGCGCTCCAGCGTGCGGGACGACTCCGACTCGGACTAGGTGAGCTTAGCTTACGTCTACTCGGCGAATGGCGTTCCCGCGTTGACTTGACTAGGTGTGGGGAGGAAACTGCACCGTAGAAAGGCGCCACGCCCCCCCCCCCCCGTGTTGTTTCGGGTTCCGTTGTAAAGTAAATACAAATTTTAATCATATTAGGATTATTAATTCTCTATAAACATAATACGAAAAAAAATATAAAATTCTTAATTAGTAATAATAATAAATAAAAGATATCCCTAGACAAATGACACAATTTGGTTTTACCACAAAGTAAGCAAATTAAATGCTTGTGCTAGTCAATTATTACATAGAAATACTTTAACAGATACCAGAATAAACTAAATAAACGCCAAGACCCGGAAATACAGACATATATGTTCATCACAATATTGCATGACCCGTCGGGAATTGAACCCGAGCCTCGCGGATGGTCGGTGGCGTTAGGCGTATACGCTAACCCCTTGACCAACGAGACGCTTAGGTGGGTCAGACTTGTACAAATGAAATGAAATGTGTTGGTCCGAGTTCCGTTGTAGAACAGGCCAACTGCCTTCCACCCAGGCAGCTCGTACGAGGCGAGCACTGATTCTATTGTAACCAACACCACGACATTGACTAGGTGGTAGAGTCTTGCAACGACTCGCCCGGATTGGTACCTCCGCCTTATCTATTCCTGCCACAGTGGCGGCAGTGTTCGCATTGTCTTGTTCTGGTTTGAAGGGTAGGGTAGCCGGTAAACTTACTCCCACAAGAGGCTTACCATCCCAGACTCAGGTTGGCAACGCACCATTTCCAACTTTGGTGTCTATAGG
>DVZL01002213.1:0-15809 GCA_018236625.1 Lasaia peninsularis
CCATAATGACATTATCGTGATCCGGTCCGGAGGGTAGGGTAGCCGGTAGACTTGCACATAAGGTCTAACAGTCCAATCGCAGGGCAGCGGCGCACCAACATCTATGGTGTCTATAGGCCACGGTTGTCTTTTACCATCAGACACGTGTGCCTGTTCGCTGTCTTATCCCATAAAAAAACCGAAACTATATCATATCATCTGGCATACGTAACAAACTAAAACTAAAATGTAAATTTGGTTTCATAAAAATATCCTGATTTCCACACCTACGTACGTATATCGTTTACATAAAAGGCTGTTAAGGCTATAGGTGAACATTTTACAACATGCAATCCTAAGTTGCATCATAGAAGAGATACTCCTCGAGGCGGATGCGAGTTTTGAACAGTATTTTTAGACGGTCGTCAACTAAATAGTAAATAAATCGTGACGAAACAAAAGTTGAACAAACTGTCATAAAACGTTAGCTCGAGGAAATATTATCTGGTGTCGGGTCACACAGATAACTTTCGAACTTTAACTGTACTAGTTTTGAATAACTTATCAATTTGCGTCAATTAATGGCATTTTTTGTGTTTACCGCGTTTTCAATGTTTTTTTAACAATGACGTGTTTTTCGTCTTATTAAAATATATGCTATTCAACAAGGTTAGTCGCATGACAAGTGAAAAAGGCTAAAATTATTCATATTTCACACTAAATTCATTTTATTTGATAAAAAGCAATTCATCTATAAGATCAATGATATGCGCTACTAGGAACAATTTTTATCTCCAACAAAAAAAGCTTTGCTATTTTATACAATTAAAAACACCCTTTCCAGCGTCCGCCATATTGGATTGTCAAAGGAACCATTTATGGTTATCGTTTATTGTTAAAAATCTTACAATATATCTTCACGCCAGATCTCTTACGTGGTAGACAGAGGGTATCGAGTGCCAAGTGTCACGATCCCTTCCTTGCCAAGCTTCCTCCACATTCCACCATCGAATAAATATGGGAATTAAATATTAAATTGGTGCGAATCATTCGAAAATAAATAACTCTTAATTTCCGTCTCTAATGAGGGTAGTTTATAAAATAGAACAGGTATCTATTCTCGTAACAAGCGTAACCAAGCCGTTAAAAATTTCCACGAGCATGGTTCACCGATGCATGGCTTTCACATACCATAGACCACCCCACTTGTTACGCTAGTGGATTCTTACCAACGAGTGAATTGCCAAGGGTACATAATTCCGTAGGTGGTTATGAGTTACGACACGTTTTAATTGTCTGCTTACATCAAGTTAATTGCACATTATACCACTTCACCAATTTTTTTACTGCTCAATAAAAGTACAAAGGAGAATTTTAACATTAAATTATATTTTTTTATTTCTTAAGTGTTGCCAGCAATGTGTGCGCTCACTATTCGTCGTCACTCCATGAAAGGAACGACCGCTGAATTAATTTCACGTCATGAACTTGTGACGCGGTGATGGAGCAGGTTAACTTATATTTAATTATGGCAAGGGTTTTGGGGATCGTCAGTAATAACCAGAAGTTTAAAGATGGTTAAAATTATGATCGAACTTATTTATTGGAAACTCAGCAATATAAAAATTATTTTTAGACATTTGTATAATTTTTTTTATAATTCTAAAATAAAAGTTACCTAAGTTCTTCTTATTACACCAGCTATCTGCTAATGAAAATCGGTCCAGCCGTTCTAGAGATTAGTCGAGACAGACAATTGTAAAAAAAATATTTTGGTGTATGTATTTAGTAAAAAAATAAAAAAAGCGGTGATTATAATGTTACCAATAGACAATTTCATGTATATGGATTAAGATTTACGATATTTGTTCACTGAAATTAAATTCAAATTAAATATAATTATAGAATAATTGTTATCCTCCGTAAGGTTCAAGTCTGAAAACAAACTATCAGTAATTGACATCAGTATAATTAATGAAGTAGATATCGTTTAGTTCTGTATTAGATTGTGTATACACGAATTTGATTAATACATAATGTAAAACATTTCAATTTGTATGCAAAATAAGGTGTGCTACAAACAGACGTTGGCATTGGCATTAGTGATATTCAAATCATATTTTTAGAGTTCCGTACACAAATGGTAAAACGGAACCTTATTACTTAGATCCGCAGTCCATCTGTCACCAGGCTATATCTCATGAAACGTAATAGATACAGTTGAAATGTTCACAAACGATGTATTTCTGTTGGGCTTTAATAACAAATACTAAAAAAGAGAAAAATGTTGACAAACACAAGGAGAATTTAATCATATGCAACAAACTGATTGATTGAATGATTTTTTTGCCGTTTTACAAATAGGTACGGAACCGTTCGTACGCGGGTCCGACTCGCATGTGGCCGGTTTTTTTTATAATTAATAAAACACATTGAACACCAACGATTTCTTAATACCGTATTATTTTTATTAAATAGTTATTGAATGGCTTTTTATAGTAGCTGCTGGAAGGCTATCGAGCACGGATTTCCTGGTGGTGCGTAAAGATGGAAGTATAATGCACGTTTTGTCAAATTAAAACTGTGAATTTGGACTTTATGGCCATAAAGTCTAATTCTATAGTATAGTCTGATAATTTTCTGACTACCCTACTCTTTTAAACCGTCAAAAGTAATAGTAGATAAAAATGCTTTGGTTTAAATACTCAACTTTCCAATGTCTTAATTTCGTATAATGTATGTATTTAGAAATAAGAAAAAGAGACACGTCAGCTGAGTTTATTTCGCCAGATCTTCTCAATGAGTGGGCACGTTCCGCTCCGATGATAAATTTTAGAATTATATAGACGCGCCACAAGGATTGCATTTAAGGTCATTGTGAAATTAAAAAAAAAAATATATTCTAGGCATTGATGTTATGACGTCAGGAATATTTGACAGACGGTGGTACATATCTGTAAATCCTTTGTCAAATAAACCAGAGCAAATGTTCTTTCTGAAGACTTGAGAGAAGAAGAAAAAAACCAAATTCTGTTCAAGGCTTGGCCAAAACTTTGAATCAGTCATAAATCAATCACTACATAGTATGAAACAAAGTCGCTTTCTATGTCTCTATATTCATATGTATGGTTAAATCTTTAAAACTATGCAACAGATTTTGATGCGGTTTTCTAAAATAAAAGGAGGAAGATTTTTATGTGTATATAACATGTATAGTACACCCGTGCGAAGCCAGGGAGGGTCGCTAGTTTATCGATAAAAAATTTATCATGATCATAATCACGAAGGAGTAAAGAGGCACTTAATCATGCACCGATTTAAGCTTTCGATATAATGTGACAGGAGGCAATTCCATCGTCATATCCGACACAAATCCAAACTCAGACAACTTTATAGTTCACAGATGAACGAAAAAACTCATAAGAACAAGTTGCTCTGGCCGGGGGGATCGAACCAGGGCCGTTGTGTGTTAACAAATTTATTGTGATTTCATTTTATTTGCTAGCACACAAAGTGCACAAAGTACACATTAACACAGGTCTACCCACTTTACGGGTCCCTGAGCAGAGCACACCCACTAGAGCGAGACGGTGCTCGGTGCACTTACCGCTGTGCCATTATTATATATATTGAAATACCCTCATTTATAATATTCAATGAGTTTATTATTTACTTATGTTTTTTATATCGTGCCCATCGTAGGAGCTAATTCTGTACGGTCAGTACAATTTTTTTTATATGATATAGGAAGGCAAACAACGTCTGCTTGTTTGCCTTCCTATGACTGACTAATATAATACTTTTCACACCACATTGTGGTAGATTATTTTTTTTATGATATTAGAAGGCAAACTGATGGTAAGAAATACATGTCGCCTATAGACTCCAAAGGCGGAAATGGTGCGTTGCCAACCTGAGGCTGGCATGGTAAGTCTCTTGCGTGAGTAAGTTTACCGGCTATCCTACCCTCCAAACCAGAACACTACAATGGCGATCACTGACGCTATTGTGGCAGGAATAGGTAAGGCGGTGGTACCAATCCGGGCGAGTAGTTGCAAGACTCTAACACCTACCCAATGTCACGGTGTTGGTGAACTACTGTGTGTAGGTACTGAAAGCGTAGCCTATATAACCGGCTCAATGATACCGAATAAAAGGAGCGTATATTTTTACGCGATAATTGTTTAGTCGGAAAAAATTCTGTCCTCTGAAAGCCGTTTCTATAATTTAGAAAATATCATCTTTAAATTTAATAAATTAGGATCAGAATCATCTATTCTTTCTTTTCATATAAATCAGCATTAGTTCTATTCCACAATCAGGGCTGGATTTATATACAAAAGCATTTTTAATTTTACAAAAACTTTCTAGTCAATGCCTCCCTGGCATGTTATCGAACCATCTAAATTATTAATAACATTTAGCCATGTGACTATCGTATAACAATTATTTACCTACATAATATGGTAATTTCATAGTGTTTTACGTTCATTAAATTACATAATTTTTATATATATGTAAAGGTCAACTTTGTGCATATTAAATACTCATTTATTTTTCTCGTAATATATTTTTATATTCATAATGAGTTTCGTTAAAATAGTAAAACGATATTTACACTTTTCAAAATATATTTATATAAAACTAAATGCAGGCCGCGGCTATGTCTATGTACTTAAGTTATTCAGCTTTGCTTTTTTTATAGTATAAAACCGCGAACAGTCACACGAGTCTTCTAATGGACAACCGTGGCCTATAGACATCACAGACCGCTGCCCTATGGTCGGGCTATTAGACCTTATGTCTACCGGCTAGCCTACCCTCCGGACCGGAACACCACAATGTCATTATGGCGGGAGGATAGGTAAGGCGGTGGATCCCTACCCGGGCGAGTTGCTGCACAGCACTCTACCACCAGCGGAAACTTCAGGTATCGGGATAAAATCCCTCTGTCTCTAGACACAAAAATTACGTTATAGCTGAAAGGAAGGGTAAGTAAATAAAATAAATATCACCACGTCCATATCGCCGAAGGGATAGGCAAAAGAAAACATGATTGACCGCCGATGTTTTAGGATATGATAGGTGGCAAGCCCATCGCCATATCATGCCCGAAAACCAATCCCAGACAACGTTATGTTTTTTTGATAAACTAAAAAATAACAAATTGTACTACCAGAGAATCGAACCCGGGACCTCGTACGTCAAAGTCCGATATCGACTCCGCTCGATCACAGAGGCAATACTGGATAAGGGATTTCAGTATTTACTTTGTAAGAATTTTATAAAATAATATTCAAAGGGTGTTTCCTAAATTGTCGACTATGATAGCCGGTGTGGCGAGGCGTGTGTAATCTTAGTCAATTGCGTGTTTTGTGCAATTTTAATGTAAACTTAAATGAAAATGCACGTCGTGCAATCAACACTGACCTTACGTAAATTAACGATTGCGTTACAACGGACAGCGCATCACATACATACACACACATACACACATTTTAAAGTGGTATAACTATAGTATTTGACGACAGAAATTTATTCATCTTACTTATCACAAACTAGTTTTCTTATTATTATTTAAAGTACTCCTCAAACGAACAAACACACACACGTGGTATTAAAAGGGTAAAAAGTAGACTCTGGGTCGAACCAACTGGAGACTTAAATGGAAGATCGTTTTTGCTGTCAGAACACACCAAGGAGGTGGCAAACGACCCAATATCTGTACCATACTCTTCTGGGGGAGTTATAACTAAGAACACTCAACACATCTCATTGCAAATAAATCTTGAAACCACGTTGTACGTCTCTTTAGTGGTATATGTAATCTAAATTTTAAATGAAAACGAAGTTGCATATCACAATAAACTATAATGAAGTCTACTATTGAATCAGTGAATATAAATAAATAAAAATTTACCTTTACATATACGTTGAAGATATAAGAGACCATAAACAACAATTAAGATTGACTACAAAGACGATTCAGAGTGCAAAGTTAAAATCTTAAATTGATTTTCGGTCGAATAGAAGCGAAGATATCTACAACTGAAGCAAGGTAAGAAGTAAAGAACAGCAAAAGATGTTAAAGTCCTTGGAAGGTTCAACGGCTCAAATTTATTTATCTAACGCATTGACATATGACTTCATAGTCTCGTAATTACACATTAAGTGGATTATTCAAATCGTGACTGTAAAAACATAAGGAAAAAGCGTCAAACCGACGAACGAGGAAGTGCCGCGGAGGCCTTGTGTAGTTCAACGGCTCTGATGACGGCGGCCGTCTTCCTACACGCGCCGGTACAGCACTTCCGTCATACGGAGAAAACTGAGCTTTGACCTCGGTCAATAATTACAATGCACATTCAAAACACGAAAACAACACCTTAATGGTTCGAACGAACAAAAATATGTTGTTTATCTAAAGCATTCACAAAAAACCACATACATAATTCAGCAATAATTATTATTTGCAAAGAAAAAACCAGTCCGGCAACAAATTTAAGTTTTAACGTCATATTGAACTAAGAATATCAAATGTTTAAAAATTTTCCTGTATATTTAAAATTAAATGATCATATATTTAAAACGACGACGAGATCGCGGGCCGCAGCTAATCCTTACTTCATAAAAAAGATTGTGTAGATGTTTAGATGTCTGTTACTTAATCAGGTCACAATGACCAATCTTAGAAAAACTTGGCAAGCTGCTTTATGACCCGCATGTAAATACCACTCATTGTGGGATACTTAAAACTGGGATGAAGAAGGGGACGACAGTAATATATACGTTAGATTAAGAAGTCACAATTAAAATTATTAATATCGTTAAAAGTTCGTAGTGTCAGATCAAAAAAAAATCATTTCGAGTAATTATACTCAAAGATGACTCTCCTTGACTATTGCGGAATGATCACCTTATAACTAGTGACGTTATTATTATTAGAATCGATAAGGCAGTGTTATTGTGCGGTCAGGTGTGGTTTGACCAAATAGGAAGTGGACGTGCAGATAACGCCTCTAAATTTGGCACGGTGTCACACAGAATGACAGGAGTTATGCAACAGTCAGCCGACACTGACCTACCGTTGGCCAATGTGCTACTTTCCTTTCATTATTGACACACTATTCAAGACTATCGCTAGTAGACTCATCGGCTACGTGACCGTTGAGACACCTGCGTTAAATGATCTGCGGTCACTTCGATTGGTCAGCAATATAACTGCAAGTCATTACATTTCGGAATGAGGAAATACATATTATACAACTCAATGTAATAACTTTTACCATTTATACTAATAATTATAAAAAAGCGATGGTATTTGTAAATGTTGCGTAAGAATATAAGACAAATAAAAATTACGGGAAACTACTACAGAGGCACATACTAATTATGAAACGCATACAATCAATCCTTAATAGTGCCACTGCATGATGACTAAAACCCTAACCCTAGCAACTAAGGTAATACAAACATAGACAGTAAGAGATGGAATTTAGATCAATCCTGATGGTGACATTGTGTATTTTAGAGCGGATCCAAAGTGTCATTTGTAATAATGGTATACGAAATTAGAATTCTTATATAGCTTAACAGAACAACACTGCAGAAATACTTAGCAATTAATTAGTGGGAGGTGACGCGTAACTCAATAACAATGGCAGCGGCCGCCGATAGTGTCGTGCACTGCTAAGTGCCTATTGTAATAAACCGCGATAAACGTAATGCAAACTGCGCCCAATTAAATGTATCCACTCATCTAAACAATGAGAAAACATCAAAGCTAATAATTATGACGATGTGATGAACAAACGTCCAGACGAAGCAAATACAAATGATGTATCCATGACTGCTGCATAATAGCTGCAGATATGATGACGCGAAAATACCGAAGACTATTAGAAGTGAGGAAGAAACTATTGAAAAGGATACGTAATAAACTATTGAGTAATATTATGACAATGACATTATGAAAAATAAAAGGTTCATGAAACACAATTGATTATTGATAAGACAGCAAAAGGTGCTTATATTTTTTTGTTATTTCATTGACAGAAAGACTAGCGCGTAAAATATTTAGTACAAAGGATCCTTTGAAAATGTTTATCTTTGAAGTGTTTTCTTCTGTCTTCTAAACAATAATGTTTTAGAATAATTGTACACAGCCATTAAATAATGAAAGCTATTATTTTTATTTACCTTATTCTTCTTATATGAATTGCAGGGTAATACAGAAAGGCCTAAATTTAAAAAGTCGAATAATGTAAAAACATTAAGATAATGTATCAATCTCAAATAATAAACAGCTGATAACTTGTGTAAATACCTTATGTACTAACTATGCACGAAATAAAACATTTGCTGTTTCTTTATCTGTTTATTTCGCAACGTAAAGTAAAAAATAATTTATTTAAGAAAAGTCTACACAAAAAAGACGACCGCACAGATGTTTCACGGTCTCTTTGAATTACATTATCTCGTAAACTAATTGACTTTAGGGTTTGAAAGTAGAGCTATAACAAAAATATTCATAGTCTAAATATTTTCGACATCTGATGTCAGTAAGAAAATAAGTATTACGCCTATACCTGATCATGTTATTTGGGCCTCTACTTGCTCCGCGTTTTCTGGTAATTTTTTATAGAGTCTTTTTATTAAAATGACAAACCGTTTGGTTTTATAAAACTTCAGAAACCTGAAAATTTTGGAAATAAAAAAGAGAGCTCAACCAAAGGATGCATTATTTATGTGGGTTGGTTCATCTACAACGATAACCTAGCCTGGACTTGCTGCTATAGTTTAATTAATGGAAAGGAGTCCAGAGTTTGCATTCAATGTAAATAAAAGTTTGCCCTTAGCGAAAATCGATTTATTGGTAGCAAGCTTCCAGTAAACATCTGTTAGAATTAAATGCTGTGAAATTTTGAAATTTAAAAAAAAGTTAACAATAATTAATAAAATAAAAGGGATGTTATAATGTATTAACACATTTAACGGTTTTTCCACCGCGACCCACGCAGTCTACAGGTGCCTGTCTTAGCTGGGGTGACTCGCCACTAAAATATTATAAATAGACATACAAAAAGGGTATGGAGTGATGACTAACCTGTCTGTATACACGCCACACATCTAAATATACTTTAAAATACAAAGACTAACATAATAATAAATTGATCTACACTGAAATTATCAAATCATATGTTATGGAGTCAACGATAGTAATCCAATTAATAGTCAGGCGTTACTTTACGGAAAACGATAGTCAAACAAAAATAAAATTAATTAATTTGCTAATTCCGCGAAAATAATTTATTATTTATAGTAGCATGCTTAAACAGAAAAGACTGTACGTATTACAAGAAAGGCGCTTAACTTCTATTTTTGTTTGATAATAGTTAATCCAATCAAAAACGATAGATACCAGACTAATAAGCACCTAGAACCAAAAATACAGCTAAATATTCATCACACAAATGCCTGCCTCTGCTGATTATCAAACTCGAACCTTGCGGTTGGCAGGTTATTCATGTACGCTATCCCTCGACTACCAGGATAAAGTGAATCCTTTTGTATTTAAGATGCAATATAAGCTACGTCAGTAAAAACACTTATCAACTTAGTACACACAACACGAAACCAGTAATATCACAGCACAAAGTCTATATTATCCTTACATTAATATGCCAGATACCTAAGTGAAAGAGTTGGAAAGTGAGTCTTACAACATGAGCACTAAGATATCGGGGCACGCGCAGATTATAATCGGCGTTATATCCACCGGTTTGTGCAATGCTCTTATGCAAACTGCAATCGTGCAGATCATGCACAATGTGCGACGTTCACAATGTTCACAATACCAGTTTTTTTATTGTATTAAGTAAACAAATATCGTCACGTCCATATCACCGATCAGTTAGGCAGAGGTACACATATAGGTATATGCACACACGATATTAAGTCCCATGATGTGACAGCACAAAATAAATATCAGGCAACGTTGTTTTTCATCAGTCGATCGGTCTTACACTCGGACTACGCCCGACTGTAGAGGCGATAGTATTAAAAGACAAACTAGGTGGATACGATTATAGTGTGTTGCCAACTTGAAATGAGGTTGTTCAGTCTCTTCTGTAGATCTCGTGTACCACAAATGTATTTTTTATATGAATGACAGGTTAATAAAGCTCACTCCAGGCGATCGAGAAAAAAACGTTTCTCAAATCGTAAATTCACTTATCGTCTCTGTTTATCACTAGGAGGTTAATAGGTCTAAAATATTAATTTATTTAAAGTTATACAACCGGTGAGACCCACAGAGGATTCGATGTTTAAAATTACAACCGGTTTCGGTAGTGGCCGTGAAACGAAACGTCTTGTGGATTTAAAAAACGAACAACCCGATTGCAAAATGGCGCCGGCGCTGATCCGGCACTTCGTCTCTTCTCCGTTGGGCCGTATCATTACGAAACGAGAAAAGAAAGTTAAAATAAGGCGGTCGCGGTTGGGAGATTGTCGCTTCACTCGACTTACGGCACTGTGCTGTAATTGTAAGGGTCAGCCCACATTAGCATTTGAGGTCGTAGCGCAGAGGAAATACTCCTGTACTTCGAGTATGGACATGTATCAGCAATTCAGCCATGCAAATCTTACCATTAGAAAAGATAGTAGTATTATGTTTATTTTTTACGACGTAAGGTAGTTTTGAATACGTTCTTAAGTCTCTCTGGACAATTGGAGATAACCGGTTTTTGTTACCCGTAACGTATTAAGCAGGAGTGCGTGTTCTGCAATTTCCATATTCTTTTAAGGCATAATAACTTGATAGATACTTACGAAAAAGGTAAAGAAGACATACTATTTATATACATATCTGTCTCGTGTAGGTAGTGAATTTCTGTATACGTTATAAGATTGACACAACAATGCGCTTTGTCGCAGCGATACAACGCTCGCATGAACAGCCTCTAATGGTGGAGTGCTGTAATTGTAATACATCCCAGCGCGGCCTACTGCCCGGGCCCGTAGTGATGTAACTTAAACTTGCACTTTTATTTGTTCACTCGCTCGACCCTATCACTTTACGGTTTATGGAGGTAGTCAAAACTAGTCTTCGATTTAAATAAATAAGTATCTCGAAGATGAAAATTCAAGATTAAAAAAATACATAACCCGTGTATTTTATATGCGTTGTATCATCGTCAAGTTCTAACACGTAGAAAAACAAGACAGAAAATTTGTAAATACAAGTCTAACAGTCGTCTAATGATATTTCTTATTTTCTTTTACTTCCCACAGAATTAATCGATAAGGAATGAAATGAGTCTTTTATGATTCACCAAAAACATAAATCCAGACGTGTTAAAGAAAACATAGTCTGCTAATGATTACAACCCACAATACAATAATAAAATAGAACACCAATAGTACCAATAAACTAGTTATAGCATTCAAATATACAAAAAGCCCTTTCGGAGTAAAAAAATCCTCATTAAAAGTTCACATTAGTGAGATTAATAGGAGAGATACAAGAACCAAAAGCGGTTTAATCGCTACAAATTAATACAATCCACAAAGTAGAACAACCACGAAACAATGACCTTGTTTTTAACCAGAATATCAAATGATGTTTTGATGTTGCGTAAGAAACGAATTTTAATGTTCTCTACGAGTTACTGGCAATTATGTAAAGGTGGGAGAGCCGCGGCACATTGCCACTATTATGGTAAAAGTGTTACGAGACCTGAGCTCGATACTTGGTGACGCAACCGCTCGGCGAATGTGTGCCAAAACTGCAGTCAAACCTCCGACATGGACGTTGAACAGGCCTTTAAGAGTTACGTTAAATACCGAACACATCTAATACAACATCTAGGTCAGATATTATTTCGAATTAGATTTCGACGATTACGATGGTGTACCCAGATATATTCTATATTTCTCGTCGTCGGCGCTTAGTGATACTTCGAAATATGTACTTTTTCATGTATTACAAAATGTAAGTTTTAGCCCTGGCCCCTGACGATGCTGTAAGAAGCGAAACAGGTCAGCTATTCCAAAAATGTTGTTCAATAATAAGTAATATGTGAAAAAGTACATGTGTATTTTCATTTAAAATATAAATATGTACCAGGTACCTACTCTGGTATAAAACTAATTGAAGAAGTACATAAGACAATTTTAAATCAATCAGTGTCGAGAGCCTTCGAAACCGGTGTCTTTGTATGAAGAGATGTAAGAAACGTGATACTCTATGTCTATCTTACAATGGACCTGGCGCGAAGATATGTAGGTACTAATATGTTCTTGGCATATAATCAACGAGTTCAAAAACAACGGTCATACAGACAAAATTATCAAACTAAATATGAATTTTGGAACTTATTTGGAGAAAACAAGCTTGACATTTTTCTTGAAATGGGAGTAGGGTAAAGGCTCGGGCAAAAACGAGCTTATTACGTTAAATCAGTAGACTAGTTTTTATTTAAATGGAGCACTTGGTTTAGTTTTTGGTGTAGTTGTGTTTGGACGAAAAACTCTTGTTTTTTTATTGAAGTTAACGATCCAAATCCGTTCGCTACTAGCTACGGGGTATGATCTAATTAAATATATGTGTAACACAGTACAGGGTCTAAATATTATTTCAAATAATAATTTACAACTAAATATTAAGTAAAAGTTATTAATAAGAGGATTCTCTCCTTGAGATCTCGCAATGGGACGTTGATAAAGTCCATTCGCTTAGATACGATCGCTCTTTTGGTCGCCTCGTACGTGTTGAAGAATGCCAACGTGTAGACAAAAGGGCTGCGCGCGTCGTTCATCCGCGTATTGTAATAAATTGTATAATGGCACTATAAACGAACGGTCTTTACTTTATAGCTTGATTTGAACGATGACAAGCAATGACATTATATCAACAATTAAATCTATATACTTGAAATAACAATATGAATTATCGCAATATTTATCACCAAATCTTTTTTTAACTTATCGCATCGTATCGCGTATAGTTTTGTTACGAAAAAATACACCAAACAGATACATCTAGGTGTTCCTCTGGGGTTCGTCATCCAATAGAAAAAAGGATTTGTGTTGAAGACGATGAGCTTGTCACCTATCATATGACATATTGTACCTCTGCCTATCAACTCAGTTATGTGGTCGTGATGATATTTTTATAAATAAAGAGAATATACATTATGGGACCACAACATTGTTTTCAACAACACTAATAATGTTTCCCGACGATATCAGTACCAGATAAGATATCCCTATTAGGTATGGACGCGTGCTTTGTTTGCGCAGTACGAACACAAAGACAGCCGATACGCACTATCAAACTACCTACCGCTGCTAATTACTATTTATATACTCGCCAAAACGTAATCGCATTTCTCATTTTTTTTTAATACAATAACAAATGCCTTAATTACCTTATTATTTAGGATAAAGATAACAGTGTTCCACAATGTTCTTCGCGATACAACAGCGCAGTATTTATTTTTGATGCGATATAAGTTTGTTAACGAAAATATAAGCAAATGCTGATAAGTAACGACGGTACCTTCACGCCTATTATCCCGGAGGAAAAGGTGTGCTAGTATATCCACGACTGTGACACTTGCCACCTATTACATCACGGAATCTAATATCGACTGCTAATCGTGGCTGCTAGCTACATAGTACCTCTACCTACCCCTTCGAGGGTATAGTGATGATATTTATCTATTCAACTTCACTCTCTGGTTGAATTCACTATTCATAACAAACAGAAGTATAAAAGCATGCGGCTAGCAACAACTACCCCTTCGGGTATATGGGCGTGACGGTATTTATTTTCATTAAATCAGAGGCTCGAAAGATAATGTTTATCAATGTAAAAGTGCGGCACATTTAACATAGTATAATTAATTATTTGTATGTTATAAAGCTTTCGCGGTCGTGCGTATCGTAATACTCAACTCAATCTAATTTAAACCCAGTTTAATTGCGTTTAGAATCAAGGTTAAAATGTAATTGGGTTTATTATAACAGTTTACTATTACATATCTCCTTGCACGAGTAAAAGTTTATTATATGAAATGACGTAATTAACAAACATACGTTTTTTTAAGTTAGAAGTAATTTGTGTCTAAGTTTATATACCTACTCATATTTGATTCAAAATAGAAATTTTATAACATACCAGCTTTCCGCCCGCGGCTTTGCCCGCGTGAATTATTTTAATTACGCAGATAACTTTCAAAGGGCAGACATTTTTCCGACTAATACAAACAATAATACTTATTGCGTAAAAACATACCCTCTTTTTAAATGTAGTCGGTTAAAAAGTAGCCTATGTCCTTCCTCAAGGTCTACTCTATCTCTGTACTAAATTTCATCAAAATCGGATCAGTCAGTTTAGGCGTGAAAGCGTAACATACAGACAGACAGACAGAGTTACTTTCGCATTTATAATATTAATACGGACGGAGTAACACAGCTTCAAATGTTGTTTGATTTGTAAATTATTTATTCTAAAATAAGTTTTACATATGAGTATAAACTAACATAAATATGGATAACATTATACACTCAACATCACGAATTAGTTTCGCCTGTCAAGGATCGGTTGATTTATTTTGTTTAATTTAAAGATGACCTAGGATCTTAGACTACAGTCCGTTGGCGTTAAGGATGCAGTGTCGCAGCGTCACGCGCCGACTCATCAGCCAATCAAATCACTCATAATTAGAGATTAAGTTCCTAGTGACCAGTCGAAGTGATTCTTTCAAATAAAGTGCTTGTGTACTTATAATAATATTCCACCTCCACCAGAGGGAACACTCCATTGACGCGAACCTAGTGCGCGTCCTCCGCGTGTCGCAGCCCACCCCAGCACGTTTGTGTACCACATGATTGGAGCCAATTATTTTCTGTTTATCTCTAATTACGTATGCACAGCCAACGTCGTCGGTTTATCGACGATCTGCCCTTCGGCCTGAGATTTGATCGCTTCGGCTAATCAGTTCTCAATCCAGTCGCAGTGGCCATCTCTATTGGTTCAATAAATTGTTGATCTTACAAAGTTTACGACAACCGAGGATCTCACAATACAATGCAACTTTAGATGTTAGGTCCGCCAAGAAAGTAAATGTATTAGAACATCTACGTAAACACTATTTAATTCAGACCTTTTTGTAATGTGGATGATAGTCGAATTGACGGCAAAAGACTATGTCATATCTATGTTCATTACACAAATACCTATCGCTGATGGGAACCGAACCTAAGCCTTTATTTGTCAATTATATAATTATAAATGTAACATAGACCACTGTATCACGTATTATTATTTTTAATCATAAAATTTACCTACCGGTTTTACTTTTTCAGCAATAGGTAGAATTTTATGTGTTGCCATATATAATTCGCATTAAGTCGGATATTGCTAATAACTACAATCTTTACAATATACTTATTATTGTACCGACAATATATTACATGATAGAGGTCAATAATAAACGACCATGAGAATCTCAAAAGAATAATTCATCGTGAAGACAGTTTAAATATTTTGATAAAATCAGTAGTGATTCATGTTTGTGTTACATAAAGTCATATAATTGATCACTGTAAGGTCAAAGTTTATATTGCAAAAAATACAAATATTACAAAAGCGAAAGTATGCTTGTGTATTATTTGATTCCGTTTAGTAATCTAATAGATACGCCAACTTTTATGAAGCATTCATTTTATTATAGGTCATTGTAGTTTTTATTAATACGCTTTTATTAGCTTGGGTTGTACGTATGTATGTATGTATGTATGTATGTATGTATGTATGTATG
>DVZL01002214.1:0-15809 GCA_018236625.1 Lasaia peninsularis
TGGTAACATACGCGTCACATGTACCACATATGTCCACTTTTAGCTTCTTAAATGAAATATTTTGTGCTTTGAAAATGTCTGTGTAAGTGGTCAAGCATAAAGATTTATTTTGACATTGTTGTCTATAAAGTTTGTGTATAATAGTTTCATTTGAGTTTAACCACTAAGAATAAAACTGATTTTGTGGGTAAAACGGTTTATGTACAATAATATCTCTTGACACCAACTGTATTTTTCAATGGAATACATGAATAGAGATAAAACTAAATGGAAACCCTTTTTCACAAACTCGAACTATAAAAGCAACATAGAAAAAGGATTAAACTTTGCATGTACCACTTTTCAGTAAAATTAAGTGCCATTTTACGTAGATTAATCACTTTACACAAGACTGTAAGTGTAAACCAACATCCAACTTATGTAAAAATATGAAAATAATATCATTGGAAAGAGCAAAACACAGGGCATAACATCGTGAAAAAATCCAAATAATGGATAAACTGCAGTTTAACCCTTTCACACTAGAGTCACAGATATAAATAATAAATAAAATAAATAAATATATTACTGGACAAATCACACAAATTGATCTAACCCCAAAGTAAGCAAATTATATGCTTGTGTCATGGGTGTTAGATAACGATATTAATACATAGAAATACTTAAATAGATACCAGGATAAGTTTAATAAACACCCAGACCCGGAAATACAAACATCTATGTTTATCACACAAATGCCTGTCCCCGCCGGGAATCGAACCCGAGCCTCGCAGTTAGTCAATGCGGCTAGGCGTGTACGCTAGCCATTCGGCCAACGAGGCGGTCAATATATATATTACTTCTGTCATCAATACGTAATAAATTTCCGTATTTCCGCACAGTAACGCCTGATTGTTCATTCAATACAGAAGTACGTACTACGTAGCTACTAGTTACTACGTTAATACCTTTATTACAGGTAGACAACTATTTTGTTTGAAAGATTGATTCCAATTGGCCTATTGAACGTGATTGTAACTATGAGAGGTTATTGGACTAGTTGGTTGTGAATAGTCTCTCACACTGCATTCGTGAAGGATAAACTATATTTAATTCACCAATGCATGTTGAAAACCGAGGTTTCAACTTTTTTATATACAAAGATAAACTCAATTTCCCTGTACCTAAGTAGGACCCTAGATAGCGTTATCAGTGATCACTTCGAAGCTTTTAATAATAAATTGATAAGATACGGTATTCGAAATAGCACATCAGTTAGAGTTATAATAATTCATTCCACAAGAAACAGGTGGTAGTATTTTTGAATCATCATTGCAAGGGTTAGATGCAGGATGTTTCATGGTTTAATGTCATTGTCTCCTTTCAAGGAGCTTCAGCTAAAGGACAATAAACTGTACGCAATATTAAACATCTATTTCATTCTCACGGGGACGTCTAACTCACTCTTAAAAGGCTGGTTTGTTTTGACTTTATAATTTCCACAAAACTGGCCGAAGAGCTTGGTCAGTTTAGGAAGAGTTGGCAATACTACATATTCGGGACTAGTCGTTATGTTATGTATGTTATGTTATGTAATGTAATCTCCAGAGTACTTTCAGCTTCATAGTTGTCTCTCATATGTTGAAATTAATTCACTCCCTTTCTTCTCTCACATGTCAGACATGAGTGATATTTATCCCGGACGACATGAAAATCATTGGTGATTTTTTTTAAATAAATCACTTATTTAAAAAAGGTTAATTGCAAATTTTTAATCCCAAAATACCAATTTAATATCTTGCTATGGTTTGTAAAAATCAGCCGCTTAGGTAGGTACTATTTGTCACAGCTCCAACTTATAAATAGCAATTTGTTGTATAGGAGCACCATTTATGAATTTATTTTAGTCTGTTTTTATTATTTGTTGTTATAGCGACAACAGAAATACATAATCTATGAAAATTACAACTGTCTAACTATTACAGTTGATGAGATACAGCCTGATGACAGACAGACGGACACCGGAGCTTAAAAGTATCTAATAGGAAACCGTTTTAACTTTAGGTTATAGTACTCTAGAAATATCTTGTCGTGTCATGAATACCTCTGAAATATCACCTATTTTTACAAAAAATGAATAATTAAGATATATTTAGATTTGGCGGAGTAAATTTTCCCCCGTGTTGGTCCGGGTTTCGTTGAAGAATAGGCCAACTGCCTTCCACCCAGGCAGCTTGTAAGAAGTGAACATAAGGTCTATTGTCACCAACACCGTGACATTGACTAGGTGGTAGAGTCATGCATTCTCGACCGGATTGGTACCACCGCCTTTACCGATAGCGGCAGTGCTCGCCAGTGTCGTGTTCTGGTTTGGAGGGTAGGGTAGCCGGTAATTTTACTCACGCAAGAGGCTTACCATCCCAGCCTCAGGTTGACAACGCACTATTTCCACCTTTGGTGTCTATAGGCGACGTGTATTTCTTACCATCAGGAAATCCGTCTGCTTGTTTGCCTTCCATTATCATAAAAAAATATATAAGAGAACATTCGAAAAAACATTCAAATTGAGCACCTCATCCTTGTGAAATTAGTTAAACTTAAAATCACTTTATGCTCATATTTCCGATTAAAGTATTTTATTTGTACTGATTTCTATCTATCAGAGACGATAACCGTTATCGAAAGGTCATTATTCCCAGTGGTGATAAAAATAATTATGGTAAAATATATATTTTTTTAAATAATTTGTATTGCCAGCCTACATGTTAACGTCGATGGTATTTGGGGGTAATCTGTGTTTGGAGGCAGTGTTCAGCTCGAGAATGTGATCCTGGGAGAACAACCTCAACTTGGTGTTACGTTTTAATTACTGGGTAAAGATAGGGTTTGTCCGTTGCCAGGACGGAAAAAGGGTCTTTGTCGTCTAAGTGCTTAGCTTCATTTTTTGGGGTCCCTACCGAAAAGGTAAAAAAAAGACCCCATTACTAAGACTCTGCTGTCCATCTGTCTGTCTGTCTGCCTGTTACCAGGCTGTATCTTATGAACGATGATAGCTAGACATTTGAAATTTTTATAGACTATGTATTTCTGTTGCCGCTATAACAACAAATACTATAAAATGGAATAATATAAATATATAAGGGGGAATTTGCAATACATGATACCGTAATTTTTTTTCGAAGATTTCGAAAAACCAACAGAGGTAAGCGGTTCAGTACCTACCTAATAAATAAATCGTGGACATCTGTTAGTTTTTCGAGAAACTAAGATGTGGTAGAAGCTATCGATATATTATTGTCAGGATCTTAATTTCCATACTAATCAACAGATTTCTACAAATTCTAAACGCTTTTTTCTGTTTATTTTAGTTTATAGATATGCTACGGTACGGTACAGGGCCGGATTTAAAAATAATGCCGCCCCTGGTCACCGGAAAAAATGCCGTCCCAATACTGAAATTTCACTTAAAATTAAAGTCAATATATTTCAATTTTCAAAAATAAGAGAAGTAATTTATTATTATTAAATTTTAAAAAAATAGTTAAAAAATAAAATGTATAAGATTATCTTTCACATTATATGAAACTAATTATTGAATTTTCTTAAAAAAAATACTAGGTGATTGGACTATCTTGAAAAATGCAAAAATAACTCAGAAAAACTACTAACTACATATAGTTAATTCGAGAAAATAAATAAAATAAATATTACTGCAAAATATTAAGTAAATAAATAAATTAATCATTTTATTTTTTACTTAAAGTTCCAAAATTATAATTTACAAATAATACATGAATTGAAATTGTTGAATGATCAATTAAAAATACATATTAAATAAATGAATCAATAAATTTTATTGAGCAATCTTGTTAAGGCTGGAAGTTTTATTTTTTATTTTCCAAACTTTGCCGCCCTAGGCAGTAGTCCCGCCTGTCCCTAATGTAAATCCATCTCTGTGTGCGAGTACGACACTCACTTGGTCGATTTTATCATAGATAACAGTACGGAAATCTTCGTGCTTCGTGCGTACAAGTGTACTCGACGGATTTTTTTACTATTTTGCCAATATCATTATGATAAGAAGTACTTATAAAAACTATTATGCCAAACATTGAGACTAGTCCTTGGCCGACTCTTATCTGCGTGTTGTAATACATTTAACATTAATAGCTTTAGTATTATCATCTGTCTAGTATTACCAGTATTTAGTAAGGATGACCAGTATCATAGCATTAGTGGGTATAATCAGTGACAGATTTAAACATTTGGAGGCCTGCAGACATTTCAATCTTTAACTTTTTTAAGCACAAAGCTTATAAATCGCGCTACCTGGCTCTAACCCTAAAACAGTTTTCATTTCCAAAATAAATTCAGGAATTAAAAAAAGTGAATGTCAAATATTTTTTAAAAACTCCAAGTACCTAACCAAGGTCCGGCCATGGGTCCGGCCCACGCGGCACGTGATTTTGACATATTATAATGCCAAAGTTATTTAATTTTAAAATGTAAATTGTTTTTAGATCGCGATTTACCACACAATCTTTTGATGCTCGCGGTCGCATGTCGCTCGTGACTAAAATTTCAAATGCCTTTTTCACTTTCGGGCAAAATAAATTGATTTTATGCGTAAGTGAAAAGTAAATTGCAACAACCGCAGGTATTTATTATTCTGATCGTGTTGTTGTCTGATCGCTTTAAGATTATATTATATCACAAATAGGACTTGAATTCTACTTATACGTAAGAAATTATGAGTTGCCTGTTGCTAGGTAAATATTTTACACCCGCAGTGCCTCTTGAGTCCATTTTCTGCTAATCCTACTAATATTATATACGCGAAAGTTTATAAGCATGGAAAGATGTATATGTATTGATGGATGTATGTATGGAAGTTTGTTACTCTTTCACGAAAAAACTACTGCAAGGATTTGGATGATAGTTAGATAAAATTATAGCTTATATACGAGAATAACACAAAGATTACTTTTCAACAGACTATTTTAAAAAGATGGTAAATAGGTATGTTTTTAAGCAGTAAGTAGTATGAGGCGGAAAAAAAATCTGCTCTTTGAAAATTATCTGTTATTGACGGGTGAAGCTGTGGGCGGAAAGCTAGATTTAAATATTCTTTTACAAGAAGATACAACATTTTTTGACCGCCTCGTTAGTCGATATGCCTAATGCCACCGGGCATCGCGGTGCTATATGATATAATTTTATCTTATATGTATACCTTTAAACAAGCAATTCTTGTATATATCAGGGATTTCGAAAACTGTTAAAACGATTTCCTTAAAATTTTGTATAAAGGGGGTTTCGGGGGCGATTAATAGATCTAGCTTGGTTCTATTT
Organism: Lasaia peninsularis; assembly: GCA_018236625.1. Lineage (NCBI taxonomy): Eukaryota > Metazoa > Arthropoda > Insecta > Lepidoptera > Riodinidae > Lasaia > Lasaia peninsularis. Next base: position 5,332 of record DVZL01002214.1, read on the forward strand.
TCAGGTTTTTTTATTAATCGTGTTTTCGTGGAATACAAACCTATATCATTACATTACAAAGCTAAATTTCGCCAATAATTGCAAAATTAGAATAGCTCAGTTTGGAAATCGGGCGCCTTATACGCAGAAACCCGGATTCAAAAACCTGTCTGATTATTTCTTTTTTTTCCGGGTTCAAAACCGGTCTGATTATTTCTTTTTTTTTACCTATAGCCTACCTCGGAACATAGGTTACTCGGTTATCAAATTTCGTCACGATTAGTTTTAGCCCTAATATTGGCCGGGATACAGACAGGCAAATAAGCCAAAATCTAAATGCTACTGCCCATTTTTTGTCGCTTGAGCCTATTTTTTTAATATCTTCAATGTACGGAAGTCACTCTTCTACGTTTTATTATATGTAGGTATAGATAATAAACCAAACCAATTAAAGAGGCTAATCACATCACCATTACTGACAAGACAATTTACTCAATAAAACGTCGTCTTAAAACCTCCTTTATGCAACTGAGCATTTAACTTATTTGTTGATGAAACGGGGCTTTCAATGCTGATAGAAACATTGTAGGAGTCCCAACATAAAGTTCTACATTTTGTTGTTCAACAATCAAACTATTAATTAAACTATTAAGCCTTTTGCAGGCTCTTGTTAGTTTCTACAGAAAGAATAATTAAGCTGTGTACTGACCATGCTTGGTGGAAATAGCCTCCTGAAATCTCCAATATGTAATTGTTCCCTATAAGCGTTTAGCAGGTTCTTTTTAAAGTGATTGTTTAGGCAAGGTTTGCATAGCTGACAGATGAGAGAGATGTCGCATGAGACCTTGCATGTGGTGCTACACTCGTGACTCCAGACTGCTATGTTTTTGTTTGATGACATCATACTTCTTGTCGGATTGTCGTAACTGGAATGAATAAATAACAATAATTTTATTAATTCAGTTTAGGCAGTAAGACATGATCAAATTATAACCTAAGAAGTTTAAAAACGTATTTTTAACGTTTTCAAATATGTTTTACTACACACTATTAATGGCTTGAAAAAACAAGAAATGTTGGTATAAAAAAGTTATGCACGTTAGTATAATTAAACGTTAAAGAGTGAAAAAAAAGGCTCATATTGCACCAAATATCGCTGGGATAGCGACGAATAAATAAATAGGTAAATAAAATACGCATTACAGGTGGTAGAATCTTGCAAAGAACCGCCCGGATTGGTACCACTGCCTTATCTATTCCTACCACAATAGCAGCAGCGCTCGCCATTGTTGTGTTCTAGATTGGAGGGTAGAGCAGCCGAAAAACTTACTCACACAAGAGGCTTACCATCCCAGCCTCAGATTGACAACGCACCATTTCCACCTTTGGTCTCTATAGGCGACGTATATTCTTTAACATCAGAAAAGCCGTCTCATTGTTTGTCTTCCATTGTCATAAAAAAACAATTCCCCTTAATAAAAGAGTGCTAATAATTTACTTATCATCAGTTAGAAGACGTCCACTGCTGGACTAATGCCTTCCCCAAAGAGCGTAGGTATATTGGGGGTGTGCCATAATCCGCACTCTTGGCGTGTGGTTTGGGGGTCAAGAGTAGTTAAGGTTAAATGGGAACCGTAGTAACGCTGTATAACATACTCCAAAAAAATAATATTTTCACTGATTCAGTAAAATTAAAGACTACACTACGCAGAATGCAAGTACTTACCTACATTACTACCTAATTTGCAAAACGATAAAAAATTAAAAACACAAACTTGACATTTTTTGAAGCCAGTATACATCCTTATATTGAGGTAACAAACATATTTTATGAATGAAAAATAGAAAAAATATTAAAGTAGACAAAATATAAAATAGATATGTACGTAGTTTTTTTATTAACTAATCTGGTTCCCTGATAACAGCTTACTAGGGTTGACGACACTTAATGGGTTTCATAATAAATTCTATTTGTACGGGGTATTTTGTAACATTTCGTATATCAGTAATAACAGTTTCTATAGTGAATTCGTAGAGCAGGTGATTTGGTAAATAAAAACATGCGCTAAATCTATACTAATATTATAAATAGGAAAGATTTGATTATTTGTTTGTATTGAATAGTCTCCGAAACTAACGGTCCGATTTTAAAAGTTCTTATACCATTAGAAGCCGATATTTTACCTCGGGAAAATGCTTCATTCGTATGGGAAAAAGAATAATTATCTTGTCTTAATTATCTATTTCACATATTTTCTAAATGGCTGAACCGATTGGATTGAAATTTTATATGGATGTTACAACAATTGGACTTGGTAGATGGCGCTACTGTCATCATGTCAACTACAAACTAACCATGCGAAGCAAAGCCGCGTGGCTAGTGAATCACAAAAAGCAGTCTTCAACCAGCAGATGCATGCTAGTAAGAAATTTACCACTTCTACTATTTACCATTTAGCCTGAAACTTACTTCTGATCCAAAGATATATGTGATGCAACTCCAGTAAGTAGGAACAAATTGTATAATACTTGTTCGTAGAGCAGTTGATTGGGTGGGTAGTGCGCGCTGCTCAGGTTTGGAGACATGTTCGCCTCTAGGAGATACACCTTCAAATTTTCATCCACCACCAAGTCGAAGCGCATCATTTCGAAGAAGTTATCCGGTGAAGGATAATTTTTTAACTAGAATTAATACACGGGATTACTCTCTATCACTGTTAGGCATAGTACTTTCCTTATAAATTGTTCTTAAAATTAATAATGGACGTCTTGACCTAATTTTAACTGATATCTATTCCTACTAATATTATAAATGCGAAAGTAACTCTGTCTGTCTGTACGCTCTCACGCCTAAACCACTGAATCGATTTTAACCGACTACATTTAAAAGAGGGTATGTTTTTACACAATAAGTATTATGTAAGGCGAAAAAGTTGTCGGTGTTATTAAAATATAACACGCGAGCGAAGCCGCGGGCGGGCGCCTAGTATATATATAAAATAAAATAAAATAAATATAAAAAAAAGTTGTGTTAGTTACACTGTTTATAATTCAAGAACGCCTGAACCGATTCGGATGAAAATTGGCGGACAGGTAGCTTAGAACCAGGAGAAGGACATTTTTTTATGATATTGGAAGGCAAACAAGCAGACGGATTTTCTGATGGTAAGAAATACACGTCGCCTATAGACACCAAAGGTGGAAATGGTGTGTTACCAATCTGGGGCTGGGGTGGTAAGCCTCTTGCGTGAGTAAATTTACCGGTTACCCTATCCTCCAAAAAAGAATACGGCAATGGTGAGCACTGACGCTATTGTGGCAGGAATAGGTAAAAAGGTGATAAGAATGCGGGCGAGTCGTTGCAAGACTCTACCACCTAATCAAATGTCACGGTGTTGGTGACAAATATATTAATATTTATTTAATTTTTATATACACTTATATTCAAATTGAATATAGGACTTGTCTAATAATAAGTTTAAACAATAAATAGTAAGTAAAACGTATTTAAGAACGACTCAGTGTAATAAAAAACATTTATGTTAAATTCCCAAGCGGGTCAAAGAGGGTATAAAATATACACTATATTTATATTTAGAGCACCTTTGCACAATATTTCGTTGACTTTTGTTCCATACCATAAGGTTGCCTGGAAGAGACACTGACTTGGCGATAAGGCCGTCTTTGTGTATCAGTCTCTAAGTTTTATTGTATATGTTTGTATATTTTGTATTTTTTTTTGTACACAATGAGGAGTTATTCTATTCTAAAATATGGACTAAACAACTACTAGAAATAATAAGTTCCATAGCGGAACCGCGAAAAATAGCTACTAAACTAATCCTACTAATATTAGAAACGCAAAAGTTTATTAATACTGATGTATATATTATATGGATATTCGTTTCCGTTTCAAAAACAAACTACTGGACGTATATGGATGTAACTTTACTGTAAGATAGCTTATAAATGAAAATAACACAAAGGCTACTTTCTTACCTACTACATTAAAAAGAGGGTATGATTTTACGCAATAAGTATTCGCAGAAATATTTCGCAATCGGAAAAATATGTGCTCTTTGAAAGTTATTTAAGTTATTAAAATAATTCACGCGGGCGGAAACTGCGGTCGGAAAGCTAAGAACAAAATAAAATTTCTGCTTTATACATCCTTGAATGTCGTACAGTTAATGCATTGAGAAACAAAGTAAACAAACAGAAAACAATCAAATATTTCTTCATAGTGAATTCATGAGCGTAGTAATCCTTTGGATAAAACGGACGGCGGGATTGGCTTTCCCTAAATTGAACTTATCCCTAAGGCATTTCAATTATAATTGTGGCTTTCAGAACACTGTTACTGGCAATATATCATATCGCACCTAGAGTGATGTAAACTTAATTCTAAATATAAATTTAAGATATTTGAATTTCGAATTAAGTTTATTTTGTTTTACTTTGTTTTTGTTAGATTTCAACCAACCAGTTTGAAAAAATAAGAGTTTTAACATCAATTATCGAACGATTGAAATATGTTTAGAAATATAAACTTAGGGAAGCCCCCTAAGTTTATAATTTATTAGGGTTCCATGCCCAAAGTGTAAAATCAGAAAATTATTACTACTAAAACTCCGCTGTCCATCTGTCTGTCTGTCATCAAGCTATATATCATAATTCTCGCAGAAGTTGTATTTCTGTTGCCGCTATAATAACAAATACTAAAAAAAATATATATAAAAGGTGTTCCCATGTTAAACAAACGTGATTTTTTCTGCATAACATAACTTTTTTATTTGATAATAGATTTAAATGAAATAAACACTAAATAATAAGTGAAAGTCATCACAAAATTGGTCAAGCCGTTTCTGGGATTAGAGTGAACAAACATACAGACCTACATACAACCCGACAAAGTAAAACACATTGTTTTGGTTTCTCTTCTGTATAAAAAGGCCGCCCATTATGTTCTTTTAAATAAATTTTCCATGTACATGTTTGTGATTAGTTACAGTTTTATTATATGTATAGAAAATACATGTTAAAAGCAAACTCGAGTGTAAAAGCTTAACCTTAAAACAGCATACTTTACCGTCTTACTTATTCATATTCTAGTAAAGGTACACTAAGGTTTTTTATTGGACATCAATTTGCAAATACGAATTGATTATGAAATAGGATATATTCATTCTCAAAGAGCTCAGGGGTATCCTCAAACGTGTATTGCATAATAGAAAAACCGGCCAAATGCGAGTCGAATTCGAACACGAAGGGTACCGTATCATATTTATTAATTAAACAAAAACATCGTGCTTAATTATTTTTGTAACATATGATTAGTTTGGATATTTTTTTTGTAGAATAATTATTTTGTGTTATAGAATGTTGTGGAGTATGTGCGATCTAAATATGCACAGCGACATCTATTGGTTTTAAGAAAAAAAATGACATAAAATCACGTTGTTTTTAAAAGAGTGTCTTAAATACTTATTTTATTCTGTTTTTCAGTATGTATGGTTATAGTGACAAAAATACGTTTTATGTAAATAATTTAACCGCCTAGCTACCATGGTTTATTAGTTATAGCCTACGCCAGACAGACAGATAGCGGATTCTAAATATTAGGGTACTGATTTTAGTTTTTGAATACGGTACCCAAAAAACGAACTCATAAATAAAACTATATAAAAGCTCCTCTGGGCCCACCCTTATTTATCAATCTTGTCATATAAGAAAGCTGAAAACATCGACTACTTCTAACATAGTGATATATTTAGTTTGTCGTATACTTATTATATTATACTGACTACGCCTTATAGGCGACATGGTTCACTTCGTTTTACATGCGAGTTTATTTATGACACCTATTATAGTTTTATTTATATACTAACTGTGCCCGCAACTTCGTCTGCGTTTTTGTTTAATCATTTTATACATTTCTAAAATAAAAATAGCCTAAGCTGTTCCTTATTAATTTAACTGTCTGCCAGTGAAAGTCCCGTCAGAATCCGTCCAACCGTTTCAGAGATTAGTGGGTACAAAGAGACAAACAGACAGACAGATACAGACAGACAATAATTATTAAAAATTCTGTTTTGGTATATATGTACATTGTAAACATTCATATGCATTTAGTAAAAAGCGGTTATTTTAATATTACATATAGACACATCAATTTTATTTATTTGTATAGATTTTGTCGGGATTGAGGGCAAACAAGGCAGTTTTTTCACTATTATCAAATTTCGTCGAGTACATATTGAGTAAAATTATTCAATTTTGTACTATGTTGCGAGAGTTAAGTAGTCAGGAAGAAATTTGTGAGTCGTGTATTATCTTGATTCCACCAAAACTCACTCGATGAGATTCCTACCCAGGTGACACTCTAACACAAATATTCAGGGTAGTAGTGACCCAGTCAACCTATGCTCGATCCTTTCAAGCTACCTGGGAGAAAGGCAAATGGTCTATTCTACACTGGGGAATCGTGGCCTATAGACACCACAGATGTTGTATGTGCGCCGCTGCCTTAGTTCAGGCTGCTAAACCTAACGTGCAAGTCTACCGGCTACCCTACCCTTCAAACAGGAACACGACAATGTCATTATGGCAGCAGAAATAGGTAAGGCGGTGGATCCCTTTCCGGGCGATTTGTTGCATAGCACTCTACCACCAGTGGTCATGTTGGTAGTGACCCAGTTAACCTATGCTCACCTCTTACGAGCTGCCTGGTTGTAAGGCAGTTGGTCTATTCTAGACAGAAGACCCGCACCAAAACGGGGCAAAATTACCGGTTTTTAATGCTGTGGTCATAATCTTATTAGTAAGAGCAACAGAAATGTTCTTCTTCTTCATCCAGGCTTTCGTAACGGCCGGTTAAACCAGGGTAGGTTTCCTAATCCTCTTTCTCCTCCGTACACAATGAGGAGCATCATCCATCGGTAAATTATAGTCAATATAAATGAAACTAATTAATTTATCACATTGTCGTTTTATTATTTGTATATATGCATTTTTAATGAACATTTTGTAATAGACATCATTTTGATTTTGTACATATTTATTTACATAACATTTATTAATTATATTGAAACAAGGAACAAAATGTATCACAAGTGACTAGCAAGGGCGCTGTCTATGATTTATTTGTAAAAATATTAAGATATTTGTACAAAAAAAATCAATTAATTAGAATACTTGGGTTTGTATTATGAAGCTAAATATGCTATCTAGACATTAGTAACAAGCTCTATCCGCAATATTAAACATCTATCTCATTCTCATATCGCCTGCCATCTTACTTTCACAAAGTTGTCCGAATTTGGACTTTGTCAACTCTTCAAAACTAGCAGAAAGAGAAGTTGGCCAGTCTAGAGAGAGTTGGCAATACAACGTATTCGGGACAAGTCTTTGTTAGAAGTGTGATCTCCAGATACCTTTAGCTTCATGATTAGTACTGTATATAGTACAGTAATATTTAAATACAGCTACGTCAAAGTGCAACTTTGCTATAAGGCCCGCTTTTACTCAAAGTGACGTTTAAAAGCAATACCTTGAAATAATATTGCCCATACGCGTCACTATTAGACCCTTGGTTCGAATATACAATAATACAAAAACAATAAATTCAAGTTTTTACAAATTTAGCGTATATTTATTTCAATTACATAAGTATTTTCACATTTTTTTATGAAAAGCTTCACTGTAAACTTTTATTTGAACCTGTGAATTTCGACATTAATACAAAAATTATACGTTTGAAATTTTAATTTCGAAACCGGCGTGTATGTATGAAGAGAGAAATGAATGTTGGGGAAGCTTAGCATGTATATAGGAATTGTAACTCTTGGCACTTTATACTCTCTGCTTAACCCGCGAGGGAACGGCGTGAAGATAATGTAGGTGAAAAAATCCTTTTTATTATATATTACATCGTTTAGAGAGTAACGCCACTGACCAACCGCGAGGGTCGGGTTTGATTCCCAACGAGGACAAGCATTTATGTGATGAACCTAGATGTCTGTATTTCCGGGTCTGGGTGCATTTTATATTAGGTGGCAGCTTTCCCCTTTTCGCTTTTTGAATTATCAAAGGACAGACTTATAATACTAATCGTGTTAAAACATGCCATCTTTTTTATGTGATCGGTTAAGAATTATTCTCACGTACTCGTATAAGGTATATTATTGTAAAGTTTCATCCAAATCCGTCCTGTGGTTTTTTCCTGAGAGTGTACGTAGCTCATAAAGTTTTTAATTTATATTAGTAAGATTTATAGGATTGGGAACTGCTTTTTATTTTTAACTTCATGAATAAGCCCGTTACAAAAATAACATATAATCAAGTCCAATTAAGTCATAAGGTCAAGCTAAAAGGAACATTCTATTGAAATTAATATGTAAAGGACTGTTTGGTATATATTCTACCAGAAATATTTGAGACTTTTTCGGGCTTTTGAATCATTAATCAATCCCGTTCGAATAAGCATCATATGTACTTTATAATTATTATGGCGATATAGATTAAATAATAATATTAAAAGATCGCCTCTGTGGTGTAACGGTACGGCTGTCGCCTGTTAATCAGTTAGCCGCATAGGGTCTAGGGTTCAATTCCGAGATTGGGCAACTTTTCTTAAATGTTTTTCAAATTATTCTGAGTTATTACTTAATGCTTTAAATTGCTGGCTTTCCGCCTGTGGCTTTGCTCGCATCAATTATTTTAATAACACAGACAACTATCAAAAGGCAGACATTTTTCCGACTTATAATATTTAATACGTAAAAACATAAACCTCATGTTGTAGTCTGTTAAAAGTAGCCTATATTTTTTCTTAAGGTTTCTTTTTTTTTTCTTCAATTCTTCTCGGTAACGAATTTAATCAAAATCGGTTCAGTGGCTTAGGCGTGAAAGCGTGTCGGACAGACAGAGTTACTTTTGCATTTATGATATTAGTAGGGATAAATGTAATTTTATTAGTCGTAAGTGATTACTATCATTAATATTTATTAAAAAGTAAATATAAAATATTAAAGCTAAATATACGAAATAATAAATATCGTCAAAGCAATATCCCCGAAGAGGTAGTAAACGCAAGACGCCAATGAAGTCATTATACCTAAAGATAATGTGTGCCTTAAACTTTTTTTGCCTTAATAGAAGGATGGCAATGAAACAGTATGCCTAAAATGCATTAGGTCCCATGTTGTGATAGGTGGCAGGACCATTCCCAACTCTGGCCCGCTGCGGCGCAGTCTCTTAGATCCTCCGTAGCGGCCCCGCTACGGAGTAGTCGGGGGACTCTCTCTGGTCTGCACAACCTCGCACGCCTGGAAGGTGACTCTGATGACCGGAGTCACTCCTCTTGCAGCACGTAAGGAAACCTGGTTAAGCTCCTAGCCGGACGGCGGGACGGTCATCGTGAGGTTTGTAGTCGGTGGTCTGCGACATACCCCCATATCACAAATAGTATTACGGGGTTATGCCGCAGGAATCAAACATAACCCATCGCTTCCCCCGGAGTGGTGGAGATCCATAAATGGATCTTCCTCATGTGAAAAAAAGGTGGAAAGTCCGTCGCCTAATTAGGCAAAAATTCAGTCTCAGGCAACGAGAAAATAAAAAAGTCATAGTTGCCGGATCCAACCGAATCTGAGAGCTTGTGAGTCAAAGTTGTACGTGAACTACTTTCTATCACAGAGGCCATTTTATTACGTGGAAGAAATAACTGCTGCCGAGTCAATAAATCAGATTTACAAACAAGTGACGTTCTCGGGGCACGCTTTTTATGAAAGGAAAATAACAAATGGGCTAAATTTATAATCACGAGTTTGCGGTAGATCCATTATTCATATTATCTGGAATGTTTTACCTGGAATAACGATTTGTAATTTCGAAAAGATTAAGAGCTTTTCTGATACAAACATGCACCAACCTCAAAATATTTTAAGGTTCCGTACAAAAATAGTACAAAACTAAAACTAGTTCCGTACAAAACGAGACACTATTACGAAGACCCCGCTGTCTGTCTGTATCTTAGGAACCGCGATAGCTAGACAGTTGAAATGCAAAGACGATGTTTTCAAATACGATTAAGACTGTGCCGCTATAAAAACATATACGAAAAACAGATGAAAATAAATATTTTAGGGTACTTTCATACAATAAAAGTGATACTGTTTTTCCCCGTGTTGGTCCGGGTTCCGTTGTAGAATAGGTCAACTGCCTTCCACCCAGGCAGCTCGTAAGAGGCAAGCAGTGTCACCAACACCGTAACATTAACTAGGTGGTAGAGTGCCGTGCAGCAACTCGCCTGGGTAGGGATCCACCGCCTTACTTATTCCTGCCACCATAATGACATTGTCGTGTTCCGGTCCCGAGGGTAGGGTAGCCGGTAAACTTGCATATAAGGTCTAACAGCCAGATCATAGGGCAGCGGCGCACCTACAACATCTATGGTGTCTATAAGCCACGGTTGTCTCTTACCATCAGGAGACCCGTGT